>LUCH01003237.1:17446-39974 GCA_013368495.1 Paragonimus heterotremus | reverse complement strand
AAAGATTGACAATGTTCGTGAGACGTCCAATGACGCTGGGAAGTATTCGGATTGTTCCAAGTGTAGCTGGGGATGCGAAGAAAAAGAGGTGACAGTTAATCGAACTGGCATGACATAACTGGCCTCGTATGAAGAACCAGGAAGCACGTGTAGCAGAGTTCATTGGAAAACGTGTTGTGTTGTGCTCTTTACCCAAGTCGAACAAAAATGTACAATGTAGTACGACGTAGCGGTTATGCAATGTTAGCAAAATGAAGTAAAAAGTAATGTAAATCACAATATTTCCCTCCCAAAGCATCTAAAGCAAGCGTTGATGCTCGGACAGAAGGCAAGATTAACAACACTGATGCCAATCAGTGAAAACGAGCAGGCAAATGATTACGTCTGCATGTGCGAGTGGTTAATTGTGGCGGGGATGTGTTGGTGTCCGTAAGTGGCAACTGGATGTTGGGAGATGTGCTCACTGGGATTGTGGGAACTGCCTGAGTGGTAAGGAGAGGAGGGTTTGTTGTATACTGACGTGTTAATTTGTTTGGTGATTGTAGAAAGTCAATGTCAAAATACGCTACTTTCAGACGGTCAATGCTGACGGTATCACGTTTCCCTGCTCGATCGATGGTGAAGTATTTGTTATCGCATGATATTACTCCGAATGTTCCAGAGTATGGAAGTCGTAAAAAACGCTTTACTAAATCACAGCGGAAAGCCACATGTGTTTATGTATGTAGATTATGGGGTATACGACTGGGTCACCTATGCTTCCGTGTTGGAATTGAACGGATATTCTCCATATGTCTCCGAAGGTCTTGCACGTAGTTAATTGGATCAGTTATGTAAGGTGAATCTTGGAACAATTCAGCGGGTAGTCGCAGACTTGATTCATAGACTAGTTCTGTTGGGGTGACTCCCAGATCTTCCTTGATGGTTGATCTGATACGTAACAGGGTAAGTGGAAGGCACTCCGTCCATTTGTGCTGTGAAGATTGGGCGATTAATGACACTTTCAGCTGTCGGTGGAAACATTCCACTAGATCATTCGCAGAAGGATGATATGTGATCGTTTTAATGTGTTCGCAGCCAAGCATACACATCAT
Source organism: Paragonimus heterotremus (assembly GCA_013368495.1). Classification (NCBI taxonomy): domain Eukaryota; kingdom Metazoa; phylum Platyhelminthes; class Trematoda; order Plagiorchiida; family Troglotrematidae; genus Paragonimus; species Paragonimus heterotremus. Next base: position 38,880 of record LUCH01003237.1, on the reverse strand, counting down.
ATCACGGAAGAGTTGGCATTGGAACTGCGCGCCTCTATCGATAGTAACTACTGAAGGTACACCGTAGTTAGCAACCCATTTGAGCAGAAAAAGCCTGACAGCTGTAGCACTAGTGATGTCTGACATGGGAATAGCCATTGACCAACGAGTGAAACGATCGACACAAGTGGGCAGAAAAGTCTCTCCATCGGAAGGAGGTAGGGGACCAACAATATCTAAACGTATGTGAGAGAAGCGAGAATTCGTTATGAGGATATGATGGGGTGCGGAGACAACATGATGATGTATCTTGCTACGTTGGCAATGCAAACAGGATTTTTCCCAAATGCGTACATCCTGGTTCGCACTAGGCCACACATAACGTTGAGAAATGAGTTCAAGAGTGGCGCGTACTCCATGGTGTGAAAGTGAGTGTAGGAAGTCGAACAGGGGTTTACGCTAAGTTCTTGGAACAAGCGGTCGAGAATTGACAGTAGATAAGTCGCACAGGATAGTGGAATGGGAGTGAGGAACGGAAATCTTGGACAGGTGGAGAGATGAGAATGACTGTGGAGGAGATAGCTCCTCGTCTTTCGGCTGTGCTTCTACCAGTTTCTCCAGGCTTACCTCTGATGAAGTTGAAACCGCATCAATATTTAGTTCGAAGAGGGCGTCGGCAATGAAGTTGGCAGACTTGGGAATGTGACGGATATCCATTGTGAATTTTACGATGAAATCAAGATGATGTATTTCACTGGAAGAATGTTTGTCCGGTGAGGAGTTGAGCGCGTAGACAAGTGGTTTGTGGTCGGTCAGAAAAGTGAAAACTCGACCTTCCAACGAGTGCCGGAAATGCCGAGTCGATAGGTATATCGCAAGTGGTTCTTTGCTAAACGTACTATAAATAGCTTGGACAGGGGATAGCTTTTGAGAAAAATTCGACGGGGATTGAATGCCCCCGATTTTACCACACCGGTGGCACTTAGCGTTACAAAATCGACACGTCAATCGAGAGTGCTTGCTACCACATGACTTACAGTAATCTCACCGTCGGGTAATATTTGAATCAGATGAAGGGTGATTATCATAAATTGCATTTCCAGTATTTACTTTTTTAGACGGCCGTCTATGCTGACCTTCTGATCGTCTCACGTTGTTGTTGTATAAAACCATCGGTTCATCTTTCAAAGCAGCTTTGACATCTTGATACTATTCGCATAATGTTCTGGCTGACTGGAAAGTGAAATTCAGAAGCAGTAGAAGTTTCTGTTGTAGATCACGCAAATTTATTCCAGCGATCAAACGGTCACGGAGTTGAGTATGTAATTGGCCTTTGAAATTACACCGAGCAGCTTGAGTCTGAATTTCGAGGATAAACTGTCTGATGTCCTGATTTTCTTTTCTCACAAGCGTATGAAATTTAGCTCGTTCGGCTGCTTCAAAGTTTACAGGTTGCATGTGTGAAAGCAGCAGTTTCTTCAAGGACTCGTAAGCAAGATAAATCGGTGAATCAGGAAATCCCAAGATTTTCACCAAGCCGTACGCATCCCTGCCAATTACGGTGAAGAAGTAAGCGGCTTTCTTTTCGGCCTTCATCTCTTCGTCTGTGAGGCACCATTTTTCGAAGCGTTCTGAATAGTTCTCGATTTCTCTTGACGAATTATGAACATTAAAAATTTCAAGTGGACAGAAATCCATCGTAGAAATCCACAGGAGTCCGCGACGCCAATTGTGATGATTATGAATACGTATTAGTAATGGGAAATGCTCGCGAGGCCAATTGTGATGGTTCCGGGAATACAGAAATGAAGTAGTTAAATTTGCTCAACCCCAGAGCTAGCTTCCACGCAATAGTAATAACAACCGAACAAGGCAAAGCAAGTAATTTATCTCTTGAGCGCGATAGTACAATTTATTGTCAGCTGTGTAACAAAACAACAGTCGTGTGAAATAGGTTTAGTGACAATCACCACAGATAACCATCTTTAGTACGGATTGTAATATTCGGTATATTTAGACAACCTCCATTTTTTTGAATATTTACGCTTCTCAGGAGGGCTGTTATATGCTATTCAGTGTAGACGGATCAAAATCACTCATATATTTCTGGATGACATTAGGGCAGATTTCGACAGTAACAATGTTATTTATGGCTGTGTGCACTGTTATTAGTACAAGTGATGTACGTTGTTCATATCAAGTTTTAATATTCGAAGAACATTAACGTTTCAGTTTACTATACGCTAGAGTGACACTGTTAGACTGCATGTCTTTGCCAATGTGTTGATCTGACCAACAGTGCGTTCCATACGTTATCTTCAAAGCGATCGATGAAGATCTGGAGCAGCGTAAGTGAAAAAGACAGCAATTTGACCTGAACTCTAATGAACTATTGCAATAATTCAAATCTTCTGAACGAAAGACATGGACGTAGAGAACAATATAAATGCATGCAAGGTCACAAGCAGTTCCATCATACTTCAACCAAGAATCATAATCAATTCATCATGATCACATTTTAAGTTACCTCGCCGAATAATGGTTCGTTTGTTAAATTGTGTTTGATGTGAGCTGAATTGATGCACACATACTAATAAATGGGTTTATGAACATCCGATTACGCAACCCTGAATTCTGCGTTCAGAAAAAGTTCGTATCGACATATAGTCTCTCCTAGCCCACAATCAACCAAATTCACGATTTGGAACAGTGGTTGTGTAACTGTTAACAAACATGCCGTCCATCACCTCTACTGACCGTTTTTCTGACTCATCCTAACTACTGCTTGTCAGCCATGTAATAAAACGACAGTCGTGAAAAATAGGTTTAGTGTAAATCACCACAGAAATACACTGCAGATTTGTTTGTTATTCGGTCAATGGCATCGTTAACACAGAAGTGATAAACTAATAAACCAGTCTTTCTGCACAAACAGAAATGGATATCAACATCAGAACGTACTACCCCAGCGCATCGTAACAAACATAGTTTATCGGTTTCGTAAATAACCTTAAATGCACGCCTCAGACTAACGTGATGATGTATCTCCAGAAGATCGCAAACGATTGCTGGTGCGGGTTGTCTTTGTAGTGGTTGTTTGGGCGCACAAATGAGCCAGCCTGCCTCTGCGCCAACAGTTTGCCCATTCATGCTGGGATGCGGTTTAAGACCCAAAACGTTTGCTGCCGTTCCGCCATTTCAATGTTGTCGACCTGGCAACAACTGATATGGAATCTGGCAAAAAGAGATATCCGAGGTTTTAGAGGTGGAATTGACACTCGTTTTGTGGTGTAGGCTAACAAGTCCTCCGCAGCATTATGCGTCCGCTCATCGTATGTTCGTGCGCATTTTCTCTAGAAATGTTGGAGATCAGTGATTGTGAGTGCCCATTGTCCAACAGAACCTGATTGTTTGGTTGCGGTTCACTCTGGATTGTATTCTGAGAACAAATACTCCTGGCTATGTGGACTGATTTTTCGACAAGGCCTGTTTTATAATGCCCTGACACGAAGCTGTAAAGATGTAAGTACTCGCCGTTCCAAGTTCACTCGCGATAAACTGGACGTTACACTAAACTGTCAGTCCTTCGAGTGAAATGGATGTTCAAGAACGGAAGAGAAACAATATATTTTATTCAGAATTTAATGTAATGCTGGCATGCATTCCGTTGGATACCGTCAGAACTTCTGAGGTATGTTCTGTACTATTTGTCCTAACTAACACATTGTTAATATTTCGTAGAAACATTTCTGTTTCAGTGATAGATTCTTGTGCTCGTTTATCCGGAAGGGCTATGAAACTGTCGGCTAAGATAGGTTCTAGGGGACGTCCCGTGACAACAGCATCAATTTATCCGTAGCCTTTGTGTTAAAAGGAGAAATTTACATTCGACGTACACAAAAAAAGTCCTCCGAATTGAGATATTGGAAGGGTGAACCTGAGTTGATTAACGTTGATGCAATCACAAGTGATTCAAATAGTCTCATGTATGGGTACGTTTGTGAACAAAGAATTGAGATCCACGCTAGTCACGTATTTCTAATGAAGATTGCTATTGTCTGGAAGTTCAGCAATCCGAAAGCTATATTTCAGCGAATGCTTGCATAATGACCCTTTCACTGGTGAGTTAGACACTGGCAAATCTGGTCGCAGTAGCACATCTTTCTTTTGAAGCTGGGCCCTTCATAAGGCTGAGGTGCACGAGATCATCTGCACTTTGGCTGTTTTTGAGTTGATTAAGTTTATTTGTTGCAAGAGATTTCATTCTTTCGACGTCCTTTGTTTAAGCTCAATGGAGGTGGCAGAGGTATCATCTGTCTCTGATTTAGAAAGACCATTCAAGATAGGTCACTTTTTTTCCATAAAAATGGATTTGTCAAGTAAGAATGCTGGTGATCCTTTCTCCAGGTGCAAACTCATCAACGCGTTGTTGTTTCAAAGCTCTTCCAGTGCATCAGTTTGTTTTGTTTCGAGTGTACACTTATATCCGGAACTAGTGGTTACATATTGGTGTACAAGGTCGACTAATTTTGCTTCAAACCGGTGCACATTTTCATTTGACGTTAGGAGTCAGATTGATGAAATTGAATTTGCGTGTAAATGCCGTTGTATTAATTTTTCGCAGTGGAATGCCAAATTCCAACCTACACGACAATGCTTCTAGCTGTAGATTACTCAGTCGCGCTGAAGACTGAGAATTTTAAACAAAGTAGCTTCACAACAATAAGATGCAAGTGACATTTCCCATGAATCTGACATTCCACTGTAGTTTTTGCTTCCAGATTATAACGCTCCAGGGAGGAGTTGTGTAGGATACTGAACATAATTTTATATGTTGCTTCATTTCGTGCACCGCTTACACCAGTTGATCTCGTCAGAAACTAAGTGATTAGACCACACGAGAGCAACCCTTACGACACACTAAAAGGCGCGTTCTTAGAACGTGTCGTCGTATCAGAGGAAAAACGACTTAAACAGCTCCTTAGCGATTTGCAGCTAGGAGACCCTACTCCATCTCAATTGCTTCGGCAGTTGAGGCAGGCAGGACAATAGCATATGATTGATGACAAACTCATGCGTTACTTTTAGATGCAGAGACTGCCTGACATTGGGCAAGCAATTATTTCTCCATTCAAGTCGACCATTTCCCCAGATGATTTGGCAAAATCGGCTGATTAAGTCATCCAACATATTCCCAGCAGGATTCCTCAGGTACAGACATACACAGAAAATATAATCACCAATTTAACAGCACAAGTGAAGGAAGTTTGTCTAGAAGTCCAAGCTCTCAAAGCCTCTCGCCCTCACCCCGCTCACAGAGGAAGTAGCTGTTCCAGGTCGCGTTGGAGAACTGGATATTTCTGGTATCACCATAGATTCGGGATTAAGGCACGGAAATGCGTCAAGCCGTGCACTTTCCAAACCCACTGGGGTAATGCGAGTGCCAGCAAGTAATGGCGGAAACTGTTGCTGGCAGTCCTACGTCTGGTCACCTATTTTTTACATGATAAAAATTCCAATCTGCGTTTTCTAGTACACACCGGCGCTCAAATCAGTGTCATACCGCCTCGTTGGACGCTCTTTATGCTCCAGGCCACCAATGGTACCCTAGTACGCACTTTTGCCACACGCTTCCTTACGTTGGATGTGGGCCTACGGCGTGCTTTCCGTTGGGTGTTCATTATAGCGGATGTACTAGATGCCTTGTTGGGCATGGACGTTTTAAAGCATTTTGGGTTAGTGGTCGACGCAGGCCATCACAAAATCCTGGATATTCTAACGAGTATGTCCGCCGTAGGGACCACCTCCACGACGACTGTCCTCAGCCCATTGCTTGCTGAACCAAGCGATCAAGATCGATACCAAGCGATATCGCGTGAATTTCCGGAGCTAACCCGTCCATCTAACGAGCTATCCGCCGTCGTTACAGACGCGTTGCATTACATCAAAACGAAAGGCGCACCCGATTTTCAGCGACCGCAGAGACTGATACCAGTCAAACTGCACATCGCTGGTGCTGAATTTCAACACATGCTGTATATGAGTATAATCCGCCCCTCCGGCAGCCTACGGACATTTCCTCTGCACACGGTACAAAAGAAGCCAGAAGGCGATTGGCGTCCCTGTGGAGAATATTGTGGATTGAACAATGCCGCTGTTCCAGATAGGTACCCTGTTCCACATATCCACGATCTACCTACCAATCTTGCAGGTGAAACAATCTTCAGCAAGATCGATCCCGTTCGTGCCTACTACCAGACACCGGTAGCACAAGAGGATATACCTAAAACGGCAATTACCATTCCATTCGGTTTGTTCGAATTTGTGTGCATGACCTCCGGTCCTCGCAACGCTGCGCATACGTTCCAACGTCTGATTAATGAAGTTGTAGTGACCAGCAATCGTGTAACTTCCCTTAGGATCCTGGTCGCAAGCATGTCTCCTAGCTTATCTGTTCTGTACTTATGATTCTGTGTACGCCTGCAACAGGAAGCCTGCCACGAGCTCAGTGCCACTATCTTCAGTCGTGCAACAAATTGCACGCAGCGAATGCCTGCCCTTTTCTTGACGACTCATCTATTTCTCAGTTCTTCAAGGCCGTTTAACCCGTACCTATTGGAGCGCTGTTTAACGCACTCGAAGGTTCCACGCACTTCTCGCTTGGCGCGCATTTGAGTGCCGCCAAGTAGGCTGTCGCCCGTCTCGCGCTCCTTTTCTTTCTCCTCTTGGTTGTTGCCGTTGGTCTCAGACTAGGCTAGAACTAACTACTTATTATATTTCCAAATACTGCTGGATATATACGGTTTGTTTCCAAACCCCACCATGTTCTCTAGTTTGATGCGTGTTGGGACTAGGGTTCGATTGCTGTTCAGGAAAGGCGTTTTAAATTGTTAGTGGACGAGGGTCGAGCGCATACTCACTTGTCCACTACAAAGTCATTCGTGGACTAGACTTGAGGTACACATACATAAACGACATCCTCTTGGTTAGCTCTTCCCCGGAAGAGCATATAATCCATCTACGGACGTTGTTTCAACGTCTAGCATCATATGGCCTTACCGTCAACGGAGTTAAGTTCGAACTCGGTCAAGCCTCGCTGGATTTTTGTAGACCACAGCGTTTCGGCAGAAGGGATTAAACCGCTCGATTCCAAGGCCGAGACTGTTCGATCGTGCCAGTTTCCCGATACGATTCCCAAGTCTCAGTGGACTTGTGAATTATTATCGACGATTTACTCCAAAATGCGCCAAGCTTATGCAACCTCTGACTGATCTACTCCGGGGCAATAAACGTACTTCACATCTAACCCCCGAAGCCACTACGGCTTTCGCCACCGTAAAAGAGGTACTGGCCTCTGCAATCATGTTGCATTACCAACAACCGGACGCACCAATCAGCATTGCCCTGGATGCATCGGACGCAACCGTAGGTGCAGGGCTGCAGCAAGCAATTCGCGCGACTTGGAAACCGATTGCACTCTTTTCTCAGCGTCTCAGCGATACCGAAACGCGGTACAGCATCTTCGGTCGTGAACTTTTGGCTGCGTACGAGGCTGTGCGCCATTTTCGCCACGCACTCGAGGGCCGTGAATTCATTATTTTCGCGGATCACAAACTTGTCGCGTACGCTTTGTGGGATTACTCCGATAGACGTTCACCTCGAGAAGCTCGACAGCTGGACTACATAGCCCAGTTTTACACGGATGTCCATCATGTCTCTGGAGCCGCAAACATCGCCGCAGATACTCTATCACGAATGTGCAGCGTATCCACAACCGACTACTTCATCTCGCATCGCAATATAGCTGCACGACAACAGTCCGATTGCACGTTTATAGATGATATAAAACGCATGAACTCACGTATTGTCATAGTTTCATTGACATTTTCACCTGATACCATTATGTGTGACAATGCGTTTGGATATCCCAGGTTAATCGTGACACGTCCGCTAGCAAGAGCAGTTTTCGAAGCGTTGCATAACCCGTCACACCCAGGGATACGCGCACCATTAAGACTGACTGCGGATCGATTCATCTGGCTTCACATGAATCGGGACGTACGACATTGGGCCCGTTGCTGCCTTGCATGTTAACGTTCCAAAGTCAACCGACACACGAACAATCCGCTGGAATCTTTTCTAACACCCGATGATCGTTTCTAACATATCTAAGGAAACCTCATCGAGCCACTTCCACCTTCGCGAGGCTACACCTACCTACTCACGTGTATCGACCGGTTTGCTCGTTGGCCAGAAGCCATACCGTTGTCAGACCCATCAACAAAGTCTGTCGCTCGCGCTTTTGTCGAGTATTGGATCGCACGTTACGGTCGCCCGTCGACCACTACAACTGATCGCGGCATGCAATTCGGATCAGCTTTACTTTCACAACTGACCAAGCTGCTAGGCGTGCATCGAGCACGCACCACAGCCTATCACTTACAAGCGAATGGACTCGCAGAGCTTTTTCATCATCATCTCAATGCTTCATTACGGGCTCACTAATGGATGGATTGGATGGAAGCATTACCTCTAGTTCTACTTGGTATTCGCAGTTGTGTCAAATATGATAGTATGACCCCAGATTCACTCGTCTAAGGTCGTCCTTTAAGCCATCCAGCTGATTTATTCAAACCGTCAAGCAAAGCTGCTGTCGACGCTCAATTATACGCCAGCCGACTAAGAGCAAGTGTTACACGTATTCAACAATCGTCGCCTTATGTCCCAAGGAACTCAGCACTTGTAAGTTCCTGTTTCTGTGAACAGACACCATCAAGAAACTGCTGCAACAACCGTATAAAGGATCTTTTCGTGTCATTAAACGGTCTGCAAAAACCTGTGATGGAAAGTTCCGGTCAACACCTCACGGTCTCGACTGACCGCCCTAAACCTGCTTTCACCGACTCACACCCCAAGTTGACAACTCAAGCATCGTTCGAACCGTTTCCATCTACGTCAATCTCCGATTTAGCTCTAGCGTTACCTTCCTCATCTGCTCTCGACGAACGCCCTCTCCAACCTACAACTCGTTCAGGGAGGCGCGTCCATTTTCTCGCACGCTATCTCGAGTAGTTTACGTTTTATACTCCACATTTATTGTACAGCTGATGTGTATTCCATGCTTCTGTCGCACAGCAACTAACAGTTTTTCGTGGGTACAATTCCCTGGCTAGTTTTGCACAGAAGATACCTGAACATGACCGTAAATATCCCCATGTGCCCCAGGACATGCGTTAGGGTGGGTGTCTGCCTTTTTCTCTAACGTTCAGGTGCTTCACCTTCCCTCATTTCTAGGTCTGACGCGATGCATAGCAACAGCTGCTTGGTCCAGGGGGAAAACCTTGAACGCAGTAGCACTCTGTGCCTGCACAGTGAGGAAATCACACCCCCTGTCACGTACTCAGGTGGCGTTTCCAGGTTGGGTAGCTCGCGTGCGGCTGGCCATCAAGAAAACAACTGTTGTCCAGAGTTGAAATTCAGAGGTAGAAGCCCTCGTATATTAGTCACCATTCTAGGGGGGCTGATGCAGTGAGATCACCTTCGACGTCCCTTGAATCCTAAACTCCCTGCTACGTGAGAGTTGTATTGCCAGTACCACCGCCCTATTTCACATTGCCTTTTGAATGCGAATTTACTACAAACCACTAGTATCAAAGTTAATGTGTTGGCGTAGGTATCGCAGTTTTACTCGTAGCTGTATAAGGAATCCGCGCCATCTCTACCAGTGTGGGCTGCATTCACTAGGATAACAATGTTTTAGCTACTATCGTTGGGAACTCCGTCCAACCAGACTGACACTTGTTTGAATCCTGAAGGTCAACTGGAATTCCCGTTGACATTCCTCCTCTCTGGCGACTGCCGTACGGTTGTGCTGAAGGTTCCCTCACGTCCATTTCCCTAGCGCCTTTAGTCGTTGCGTTAAAGTCTGATTGTGTATGGTGAGTAAGTAAGTAAATAAAGTTTGTTTGGAGATCCGCCGTCTTCTCACCGTGACTTCCTACCCGCATTAATATAAGGCTGGGGAAATCTTGGGTGTGAGAACCTCGGAACTGGCAGCACGATAATTCAAGCGGATATAGACTAAGAATCTCAAGACGCGACTCGTAAGAGAAATGCCGTAAACCAGTGACCATTTTGGTAACTACTCGCTGGACACGCTCGATGGCGAGTGTTTGTATCATCAAACCTGTGCATACAACCTGATTTGCGTACTCAAGCAATGGTTTTATATAGACCCGTAGAGCGATCCGAACGCATACTTGTGGATTCGGGGAGAGGTGTTTTTATCGTCCGAAGAGTCTCAAATCCCTTTCTGCAGAACATTTGGTAGTGATAAGTAAAGGAGAAGCTAGTCGACACCCAAATCCCCGGGTTCTTTTAGGGTTGACTTTCGTGACATCCATTGCACTTTATGCATCATCCATCACGAATAAGTTCCCCGAGTCTCCACCAAGGGACATATGTGCACACTTACTGTCGTTTAAAAGGGAGATCCCATTCTTCTGACCAGCACTGAACACGGTCGAGGTCAATCTGTAATGCACTAGGATCAAAAGCATTCCAATACTTTAATTTATCAATATAAATGAGGGTATGGCTAGAAATAAGGTCAGGAAGTTCATTGATGTATATTAAAGACAACAAATGACCCAGCACGGATCCTTTAGGAATTCTGGCGGAGATCGGAGAGAGAGAACGAAAGTCCAATCCGGATTTTACTCTAATCGTTCTGTTATCACGAAAAGATGTAATCCAGCGGAGAACCACTTTTTGGAATCCATGGGTTTCAAGCTTATGTACAAAGGGACGGTGTGGGACACGGTCAAGTGCCTTAGCAAAGTCGAAGAAGATAGCATCCAATATATGGCCATTGTCTTCGGTGTCTGTTAGGCTATCCACGAAGATAAGCGTATTGGTTATGCATGACCGGTCTGGAAGAAAACCATGCTGGGAAAAAGAGAAAAGATTATTCGAGAAGAAATGCTTAAGGATGGCGGGATTCAACAGATGCTCCATTACCTTGAATGGGATGCTGGTGAGGCTGACCGGCAGATAACTAGCAGGAGAACGACGATCTCCTGCCTGAAGTATAGTTGTGACAACGGCCTCTTTCCATATCTCCGGAAAAGTACTTGATCTTAAGCAAATGATCCCGAACATCTAGCACAGGGAATTCAGCTGTTAGGAGTGGGCACTGGAAATTTCTCCTCGGGAGGATAGGATGCCTAGTTTCCTGAACCACATTGTTGATTCCCGAATAGTATTCTTTAAAAATCTCAGCAACCAACTGAGAGTTGGAGGAGGCTTCCCAGACCGGAAGCCGCAGAAAAAGCACTGAGGGGTTTGTTTTTCTCTGGTGACGCATGTACTTGAAAGGAACATTTTTATTCTCCCGAGCTACCAGTAGGATTCTTGTCTCTGTGTTGATTTTGCTAAGGTCTGTTGCATCATTTTGGGATTGCTGTGCTTTGCTTGATTAGTACCGAAGAGTGGCCCCATGTTTAATTATATTCCCTGAGAATAAACAGTATTAACCATTTTGTTCTTACACTAGCAACTGTAACCGTTTCCCTTACTCTCATCCAGTCAGTGCCCTGTGCATTTCTAAGTGTCAAAGTAAAACATTCTTCTTCCATGTTCTTCGTTGAATGGCTTATAATTCTTGTCATTTCTCGATGCGTGAGCAATCATTTTGCTCCGACTCAAACTAATGACCATTTGTTTGAGTCAGCTCGATTCCGTTTATCGTCCCCCATTACTGAGCGGTGCCTAGTTGTCAGATTTGTTGTACAGCTACATTCTTTATTCAATTTCTGAGGACTTTTCACATTAAAAGTGAGATATTTAATTTTCACACATATTGATTCAATTAGTACAGTATTAAATCCAGTTCACACGAGCGCCTTCTCGTTAACCGTTTCGAAGATAGATTAATTTATCTGCCGTTGGATATCGAGAAAGACATTTTTAGATCATCAGATTACCCGTAACCCGTTGTGAAGGTGAGTCGTTAGCGAACGATTCAATACTCTGCCTATTAGGTATGTTGATGGATTCCCCGCCTGCATCTCTTTTGTACAGCGCGAAAGACCTCTGGATCCTCCGGCTTACCCGTTAGTTTCTGCCCAGAGAACAGACGAGAATCTAAATCAATAAGTCGACGTATGTTCCGCAGAAGCGGTGAGCGAGGTGAGGACTTCTACAGGTTACGAGGAACAAATGCCTCATCAGCTTCGTGCTCACCGAATTAGACACGAGTTTGAGTGTACTCAGGAATGTCCTCAGTGTGCCAAAGTCAGCCTTCTGGAAATTTCTGAATGAAGTCATTGCTGCGGCATTTTTGAACCAGTAACAGAGAAAACCAAAGTCAAGTAACATGTGGTCACCATGTCCCAGTGGTGGATGGATGACCACTCTATCTATTAGATGAGCTTCATTTGTAATAACAAGATCAAGCGATGAGGATGTCTGTTTTGGACAGTACCGTGTAGGTAGCTCAACATGTGTCCAGACGTTTTTATAGATCATCATTGCTAGGGATTTCGGAAATCCGCAGTCAGAATCCTCATGAGAAGCAGCTACATGGTTAGGTTTGGGTGCGTTGAAGTCACCCATAATGAGAAGATGGGAGAAACGCTGTATAGACGGGAGATGGTCCAGGCCGGCAAGAATGGCCTCGTCGTCAGATGCGCCGCACGACGGTGATCGGTAAATAACACCGCTTGATTTACAGGAGGCTACCCTAACAAATTTCCCTCTTCCCAAATCTTTAAGAGGAAGAATTGTCTGAATGGTCGTTTGGTAGGTTTTGTGGCAGGTAACTTGTGCGGCGATTTTTGAGCGGCTTCATTGCTCTCAACATTTGTGTCTGTGCTTGCGGCTAAGGTCGTTGACGTCTACAGAAATGGCGCCCACGTTTGCTATTACAGGGGTGGAAGACCGAGTAGGCATTGCAAGGGCAAAAAACACACTTTTTGTCGCCAGTTTTAGCTCCCGGTCAACCGTGATTTGTGGCCTAGTCTCAGTCCTCTGTCAGTGCCCCACTACGTCTTGTCGATAATGATCCAAGTGCATGCCTTTGAGTTTGGTATTGGAGGACTTCGAGACCACTGCTTTCCAAGCAATATCTCGGGGCTGAGCATAGCAGGTTAGGCTACCAGAGGTCCAGGTGACTTTTCGGATACTTAACTAGCTTAGTCGGGTAGGCCACCGAAATCAACTCCGCGCGCGCCGAACAAATTAGAAATCAGTAGCAGCCCGATTTACTACTCTGCACCTTCCAGACCAAGCGTCTCACATAAAAAAGTCCATCAACGGTCACCTCGGCGATGCTTACCAACGGTCCCGGCTAACAGTTGAGGGCTTCCCAATCAGGGCTATAGGAGAGCTGGTTTGTGGTAATAAGTCCGCTGTTGGTTGCTGTAGTTAATTGTCTTTCACGAGATGAGACCATCAGTTGTCCAGTCTCTGTAGGTCAGTCAGGTTTGTCGTTCCCCATCAATTGTCTGCAGCTAGTTTAGACTCTGATCCACTCCACGAGTGAAAAATTATACACTCAGATACTACGACGATACGCAGATGGTGACACCAGTGATTTAGATACGATAGTTGAGCCTATAAGAAAAGTGTTACTGCAAAATAAACAACTGATTAATTTCGAAATCAACATCAGTTTTGTCAGCAAAAACCGAAATAACGAAATCATCATAAGTATCTTTGTTCAACAGCGGAACAGGGAGGTGATATTTATCACTTCCACATTATATGTTCCTAAATGTTTCATTACCTCTAACCATACACAGTTTCTCAGACTCTGTGGAAATCTGATTAATTTTACCTTTTCATAAGGGATGTACAACCATGAGATTGAGCCATAAAATGTGATAATTTAGCAGACAATAAACAATGCTTTATTTACACCTCTCCATTTCAAGTGACCGCCAGGATTTCGCTTACCTGACCTCAGTTGCCTATATGGCACCTGCATCGGATTACGGTCATCCCTAATATGACGGACGTGAACCAGCCAACGAAGCTGATTCAACATCAACAGGGCTACCATCCCCTTTATTTCTGCTGGTTGCAGTACCTAAGTGGGTTCGGAATCATGTCCGACCACCGAACACCCAAGGTGCGTTTTAGACATTGCAAATGAAAGTGGTTCAGATAGCGCACGTTCCGCTGATGCAATGTCCACGGTTCACTGCCGTACAGTAGTATGGACAACATCACTGAGCGATAGACAAACAGCTTGGTGTTCGATTCCAGGCTCCTCCAAACATGTCTTTCAAAACGTCCGAAAGCAGTACTAGCCCTCGCCATGCGAGCTCTCAACTAGCGGTCCACGGACAGATCGGTGGACAGATTCCCACCCCAGTAGCAGAAATCTATGTAGTTGTGAATAACATCATCAACACGGATTTAGAGTATAGGTGCACAGATAACACCTTTGCCCAGAAAAAGCGGAAATAAAGAATATATCTTACCTATGTTGATATCCAGTCCAACCCTAAATGGTGCGGTCGCGAAAGCCGTGGTCAGTCGCTGTAGTTCGTTCTCGCAATGTGCTAACAGAAGCAGGCACACCGTTGAGGTATGTGACCGGGTTAGGGCGCCGAAACGTTGAATAGTCAGTAGGCGCCCATCCGTCCGGAACTCAACTTCAACACCGTTCTCACCAGCGTACTAGAAAGCAATTGCTAGCATAGCAGTCAAATATAAACTAAATAGGGATGGAGCCAGGACACATCCTTTCTTCACGCCAGTGACAACGTCAAAATCACCAGAGGTCGATCCACACGATTGCATCCTCGCCCTCATGCCCACATGCAACAATCTGATCAAATTGACGAACTCACCTGGACATCCAAACTTACCAAGCATCGTCCAAAGCGCCTCGCGGCTCACGAAATCGAACGCCTTGATGAAATCTACGAAGACGGCATACAGGGGCTGGTTGCGTTCCCGGCACTTCTCCTGAATTTGTCGAGAAGTGAACACCAGGTTTAACGTATTGAGATTCCCCCGGAATCCGCATTGCTCTTCAGAAACATTGGTTTCCAAGACAACAGTATTCAACCGGTTCAAAGGGATTCTGGCAAGCAACTTACCTGTGCAGCTCAGCAAACTGATACTCTGATAGCTGTCGAGGTATTGCTTGCTACCCTTACCTTTAAACAAAGGTACTATCACAGCATCCTTGAAATCCTGTGTCATCACCTTCTGCTCCCAGATGGAGTGAACCAGCTTGAGCAGTGCACGTTCCATCGCTGGCCAGCCATTCTTCCGGGATTTCGCATGGCAATTCATCTTCGCCTGCAGCCTTACCGTCACAAAGTTGACCAATCGTTCCCTACAATTCTAGTGAAATCGGAGCAACAGCAAAAGAAGGCTTGGCGGCACTTTGCGGCAGGCTGTTCATGATCACCCAATCAATGGTACCCGGACGGTTTAGCAGGCAGCCAAAGTGTTTCCGTAAGACATTCATGATGTCCTCTGGCTAGGTGCACGAGCAACCGGTGTCCGCGTCTGCTAATGCTTTAGTGGACTGGATCGATGGACAGAAGTTCGTTTTGAGCGAATTGTAGAACTTCTAATGTTGTCGACGATCTGTGAAGCTCTGCATCCACTTGCTCTGCTTCATCCACCAGTTGTCCTTGATTCCGCGAACACACTCGGCAAGTTGACGGCGGATACTCCAGAACGTCGCCTTTTTCACTTCATTGTCCGGGTGCGCTGTGAAGGCAGCAAACGCGTATTCTTCTTTCGTATTAGTTCGGCGAGAACCGCGTTGTTGTCATCGAACCAGTTAGGACGTTTCTGACGTTTGACACCAATCGTCTTGGTGGCTGCCGTTGTGTTTCATTCTTTGATGATGGATGCAGGAGCATCGTGCAAATGAGCTGCAACTGTCTTAGTCTCTCTGTTCTCCAGTCGTTTTATGCTCAGCTCCTGTCGTTACTCTGAAGATCTATACTGAACAAACCAGCGTACATAAATAAGCAATTTATTCCTGATCAGTCTATGATCGGTGCTACATTCAGCGCCCAGCATCACTCGCGTGATGTGCACTTCACGAATGTTGCACTATCGCATAAGCATGTCACCGAGCAAATGGTGATAACCGCTTCGTTAATGGGTCAACCTTGTGATGTCGCTCGCATCCAGTTGGAATCGAGTGCACGTGATAGCCAGCTCATGAGTAACGTACCAGCGGAGCAGACAATCACTGTTCTCACTGACTGAACCATGCTGTAGGACCTGAGGACTCCTCGCCAAGCTACTGAGTCGCATCCGACTCGAGCGTTCAAGTCACCCAGAACAAACAGTCGATCACTCAACGGCATCGACCGAATCGCGGCGGTAGATGATCATGGGACTCATCCTCTGTATCACCAGTGTGACACAAAGTTGGATCAAAAACACTTATAAATGTGGCACGTTTACCTCGACCGTGTCGCAGGCGCATAGACAGCATTTGAGGGCTGTTTCCGTGTGGTTCACCTATCACCAAAGCCTTGATACGATCAGCGACTGTGGAGCAGACGACATGCTCACGAGCACCGTCTACCGGGTAACCTATCTAGTAGAAGGTGTACCCAGCACCTGCTTCCCGTAACTTGCCTTGGTCCGCAAGTCTTGTCTCGCTCAAAGCTACTACGTCACTTCCATAACAAGGCAGTTCCATCGCGAAAAGTGCAGTGCGCCGTTCTGGCCGTCCTGTGGAGCTGCACCGATCCGGCAGCGTTGTGTTTCAACACAGAGCGTCTTGTGTCCACGGGCATGTTTCAGGTTGGTCTTCGGGTAACGGAAACGTGAGTGAGCGTTACCACATGGACATGGGCGAAGACACATGGACACATGAACAATGACATTGTGTGAATGAGATCTTCCTCGGTATCTGCGTTGTGGTAATACACGTTCCCCTTTATCTTGTGACTTTTCTCTTTTTGTGTGAGGTAGACCCTATTGTGCTTCGATTACGAACGTTGAACAATTTGTGTCTTGTCGCTCGTGACTGACACATTGGAATATTACAAGTTGTGACACCTACGGTGGGACCCTAATTTCCGAATAATGCTCAGCTAATCAGATACAGAAGAGATGCCGAAACTAATTCAGGAAGTGTGTATTTCAGACACTGATTATGGACGTCACGTACGACAGGAGTGTGGACTTCCAGCACCAGATAAATGCCCCATCGGAGAAGACTTCCACATCTGGGGAGCTCAGGTGAATTGCTACGTGAGACACTCTTCCCCAGACCGGCAAGTGGGTGTCGTGCTGACTTTGACTTCACGTGAGGCATATGGGAAAACTGTTGATCTTGATATCCCATAGGATCTTGAGGGTCTGTCCAATTTTTCATGTCAAAGCATCGTCTGTCTTTGTCCCGCTGTTGCGTATCGGAGGGAGTTTCACGAAAGATGTCAACGCAGTTCGGAAAGATTAATGGATTATTTGCAGCAGTTGAGGCGATTAGCGCGGCTAGCGTTTGTAGAAGAGACGCAAGAGCAGAGGAAATGCCAAATTTTGAAAAGATTTTTGGGTAGAATCCGACAGCTGCAGTGTCAACATTATTTTCTCCTTCGCTCCCCTCAGAACTTGGCCAAGGCCGAAATGCTGGCTGCATTGTTAGACGGAAGACGTTGAGCTCGCGGATGAACAGTTCACTTGTGTGACTGAGGGCGCCATTGTTAATCGAGAGTAGGGTCGGATGGCTGGCGGGAGCGTTTACACAGTGGGCGGAGATTGTGCCTAAGGCCAGCTAAGAGCGAAAGTTCAAATGAACCGGTGGCCCGACTGGCGGAGATGCTTCACCTGTGGCCGGCACAGACACGTGGCACGCTGGTGCCCATTTTCCGCCCGGAAGCGTACACATGTTGGTAAGTCTCCGGTGTGTCAGTCGCGTATTCCGTTTGTTTCTAAATTTAAGAATAGGGATGTTGCATTATCATGTTTTCAAAGCACAAATTGGTGGTCGCAACTTCGATTTTCTACTGGATTCCAGGTCCATTTGGAATTTAACTGATAACTAGGCATATGCCGCCTATCAGCCTGATGTCATTGTGGGGCTTATCAACCAGATTTTAGCTGTTAATGGACAACCCTGAAGTATCGCGGCTTATGTTGGTGGAACTGTGCAGGTGGGGAAGGGGGCTTGTACGTTAAGATTTCTAGTTGTCCCAGGATTACCATTTCATGGTATTTACGGAAGTGATTATTTAATAGCCAGCAGGTGTATTGTTTACCTGTGTGATCGCGCGCTACCCATATTCGGTGAGAGTTTTTATTCAGAACCGGCGTACAGAACATTGTCGGGTCTTGTGGGCGCGCCCAAAAGACAGCACTCAGTCAGTGGAATGGCGCACCACGAGTCCGAACGGGAAAAATTTACCAAAGCGTTGTTTCTCACTTCACAGCACATATAGCGCATAAAGTACGGGAAGTAATAGAGAAGCATCGGACAACATTCTGGTGGGATGGGCTATTACCTGGGTGCACTCATATTGTGCGATACAGTATTGCCTCAAGTTAGGTACACCCAATTCAGCAAGTGGCTTGTCGCTTACCAATCCATTTTCAAGAGCAGGTGGGAAACTGTTGGCAGAGATGTTGGAGAGAAGTATCACCCGACCGTCAACATCCTCATGGTCGTCTTTGGTAGTGTTAGTCAGAGAAAAAAATGGTTCTCTGAATGTATATATTGACTATAGTCCGTTAAATGCAGTTTCCATTACGACGGATTGATAAGACTATCGATGCTGCTTTGACAGCCGAGTGGCTTAGCGCCCTGGATATGGCACCCAGTTACTGGCAAGTGGAAGTAGAGTTCAGTGATCGAATGAAAACCGCATTTTAAGACCGTCGGGTCTGTTTGAACTCGAAACCATGCCATTCGGATTGACAAATGCGTCGGCTACCTTCTACAAGTTAATGCAACCGGGGTTGCGCGATCTAATCCCTCAAACAATGCCTGGTCTACTTGGATGATGTGATCGTCCACGGACGGTTTGTTGATGAGCATTCGTACAGCTTATCCAACGTTCTTTCCAAAATAAATTAGGCTAGATTAGAGTTAAATCCAATGAGATGTTCTTCTATGCAGACTGAAGTGAAATACCAAGGACACGTCATCTCCAGAACGGATGTGGGTTGTGGTCCCGAAAAGCTGCGTAAGGTGAAAGAATGGACAACTCCTTCGAGTGCTTGTGAGGTCCGCGTTTTCCTTGGGTTGGCTTCGTATTCATCACGGTTTGTTACCGGATTTTTCACGCGGTCAGACCCTTAGCGACGTTGACGAAGAAAAGATGTTTGTTCGAGCGGTCTGAGGAGTACCGACAGTCGTTTAACCGTTGTGCACTGCCTCTGTTCTAGCGCGTCCGTATAGCAAGGCACAGGAGAAAATGTGTACCTAGACACGGAAGCTATTGAAGCTGCCATAGGGGCTGTGCTGTCTCAGTTAGACAATAACGATTCAGAGCGTGTCATCTCTCATGAAAACAGAAGCCTCAAATAGTGAAAGGAACTATCCTGCTACTAAGTAGGAGATGTCAGACACGGTACATTTTATCAAACACTTCTGTCATTATCTCCTAGGAAGACGTTTCTTGGTTTGCACGGACCACTCATCCTTTCAGTGGTTGAGCAATTTCAAAGATCCGGAGAGACAAGTTACCCGTAGGCAAGACATTTTACGGGAGTATGACTTTGAATGCAAACACAGGCCTGGGTTACGCCAGCAAAACGTCGATGCGTTGTCTAGACGATCGAATCGTAGTCACGGAGATTGCCCGTCATGCTCGACTGGTTACTCTGTGATGATTACCTTCAGGCCGGAAGAGGGCAATCGGTGGGCAATTATCCAAGGTAACGGTGCTGATCTGCAACTCATATAGAAGCGAATAAAAGAGGGTGGTCTACGTCCGACGATCAAATAGATAGCAGGATACAGGTCGGAGGCACGCTGTTCGTGGTCGTTGTGACGCCATCTCTATATAGTCGGTAATGTTCTTTACTGTCAAAACGGCCTACGATTGTAGTCGCCGAATCAGCGGCTGGTATGGTCTTGGAGGAGCTTCATTAGCATTTGGGGTATGGGGGCCAGAACTAATTGTAAGCAGCCGCATGACATCGTTTCTGGTGGCTTCACCAACGAAGAGACGTCAGAAATGTGTGTAGTAATTGCGGCTTGTGTGCACAATTTAAAATTCTCAAGAGATAGCAGTGTGTAGTTTCACAGAGTATTTTGACGGGATACCCGAATGAGGTAGTGGGAGTTGGTACCGTGGGACCACTACGAAAGGCTGGCCGGGGAAACAGATACATCTTAGTGATGGTAGATTATTTCACCAAGTGGTGTGAAGCTGTGTCAGTTTTAAGAGTAGACGGTGCAACAACCGCCAGCTTCATCTTTGATTACTGGATTTCGCGCTAGGGTGCTCCGATTCAGCTGCAATCTGACCGAAGACAAAATTTCGAAAGTGCCTTGATACAAGAACTTCGTAGAACATTGGACATAAGAAATTGCTCTTGAAATTATTTTTTCTGTTTATGAATGAGTTACTTGAAGAGATGAGTACTTCCTGTTCGAAGATACTCAGTGATTCACATTGAAGAATAAACAAAAGCAGCGACCTTGCTGCCAACGAACTCAGAGGATGAGGTATATTGCAATATCAGCCATATTGTATATACTTTGAAGTACTCACATTTGAGCAAGATGTATCACAGTTTTTGACGCTACAGCTCCCTAAAGAATCTCGGCTGCAAACATGTTTTCTCACTTGTTTGTTCTGCGTGAAGGCTTTTGTGTGTCTTTTATAAGAGGCCCGTGCGAACTCAGTGCCCACTAACAGCGACAAATCTCACAACGTTATTCAGGATTAACTGGTCCAACGTGAACAGGTGTTGTTAAAATTATTGTAGGTTATACGCAGTTTTTAGTTAGCTAGTATTCTGAGTGTCGTGGAAGAGGGCCCCAGCTTACTTTGAGCTTTCGTTTTCTCATCATGCTTGCTGCCGCTGACTGCATACTAGGCTGGTTGAAACTACTTAATATTTCCACGACGATTTCTGGAAATATACGGTTCGTTTCTAAACCATGTCGCGTCCTTCTCATTTGATGCCTGTTAAGAACACAAGCTAACTACCAAATTGGTAGCGAACGAACAACAGAACCGCATACATTCATGTCCACTACCGTGCTGAATGTACACAATATTTTCAAACAAAACAACGTTAGTGTTCCAGATTGATTATTAGGACAGCTTCACGAAATAAATTGCAAAATATACTCAATATGAATGATGGTGATGAAAAACTGCGGCGAAACCTTAGCATACTGGTGAATCGATCATTTCTAGTTATAGCCCGGGTTTTTGTTCGCACGACACTACCAGAATTGGATCAACAGTCACGACGATAGTTGTCGGTGTAGCAGTTTATTGAAGGTC
>LUCH01003236.1:49251-68304 GCA_013368495.1 Paragonimus heterotremus | reverse complement strand
GTACATCATCGGCCGAACGGATAAGAAGTTTCTGAATTACTTGTTGTCTAATTGGCTGTACATCGAGACGAAGTGAGCCATCCATGCTCAAGTCGATGTTGTCCACTTTGGCAATCGGACAGATATTAAGCTGGGGAACGCGAACGGACGGTTGAAGAAGAGAACGCACCCAAGAGGTTTCCTAGCTGTCACCATTCAGAAAATATGGTATCACAGTGACTGGCTGCTACGGGAGTATGAAATACAAGCGGCCTATGGGTTTGACCGCCTTGAGGTTGTAGAGGTTGACTGGTACATGGATCACATTCTTCACGGAATGGCGACATTCGCAATTCACCTTGTCCAGAAGCATTCGAAGCGGCCGGCCTCATGACTCCCTATCGAACCAGTGTCTGAGTGCCGAGTAGGCGCTACTTTAGTGATCACTTTGAACATTGCAGTTTCAGGTGCAACAAGATGGCGGCGCTTTCGTCTTCGATAGCGTACACGGCACATGTGAATGCACTTCTTACCGTACAATGTGGCTTTCGTGCATTTCCATTCTGTCGGTGTTTCGTAAGCAACTCTACCCCTACGGTAAAGTCTTGTTCAGTTTTCATTTCCATTTACAAAGATCACGTCCCATTTCATGAACGGTGACTGGCAGAGTACAACTTACCAATTCTACGGTTGGTAGGCCTACTACTTCGGTCGCCTGCTGCAGACAATGTTAACTGTCACTATACAACCCTGCATCATCTGCTCGACAAACTGCATGACTGCAACTACCGCACGGCGGTGACTTGCTTTTGCCAGTAAGAAAGTGGGACGTGCCAAGACTGGCTTGACCTTATACGACTTCCCCACCGGTTCAGCTACAAGCGGTATGCAGCCAAAGCAGGTGGAGGAGTCTAAATCAGGGTTGCCGCATGGACACTGCGGTGACCCCGTATAGATGCACAGCTGTCGCCGTGGTGGAGATCAGCTGATTTTTCAATCCAAATGCATCCAAATAACAGATATAAACGAGTGCCCATTCTGTGGCAAGCAGCTCTAACCTAAGTCGCCTGGTAAGTGCACGTTTCGACTTCTTATTTTTGTCAGCTCTCTCTACTTTAGACGTTGTTTGCTCCTCCCCGGTGATTATGAGAAGCAAGTCCCACATACCACACACGACGGATGTCGACTTGGACTGGCCCGCTGACAATGCACCGTTTGCACACGGGTCGGAGAAAACGCAAACCAACATCACCTGAAACGATTATCCCGTTGACATGATCGAATAAAGTAAGTTTCTTAATATATGCCTACACAGATTTTTTTCAGATATCAGATGCGATGAACGACATGGTGATGAAGACTTCATGTGATTCACGGTTTCAATTATTCGGGAGAACACCAATAACATATGAAAACCGAAGGATACATTCTGTGCTGGGAAAAAGTGGAGGTCGTATGTACATTTATCCACAAGTATCAAACATAATTCAGGATTCTATGCTCGTGTTTCCGTCCCTAATGACTTCACTCGTCCACCCAAATGTTTTAGCATAGGGAACGGTTTGGCATAACTCGTAAGGTAGGACAGATGAACGGTCCAGTTATAGGTGTGTAAGCATGGAACACAGTTCAGCATAACTCGTAAGATAAGACGAATTTGCTGATCATAGCCCAGTTGAACTGGATGAAACAGCTAATAGTGTAAACGCATACTACGTACTTAAGCTTTGTACACAACAGGACGGAGCAGCCATTAAGGTGAATATATGCTGCACAATTAGGCGGTGATCATGGCTTGAGGCAACTGGACGGAGCAGTTACTCATGTCAGCGCAAGGCATATGAATCTGAATAACAAACGCGTGCAACAATGTTGACGTATATTATATAATTCAAAACATTTGCGTATGAGATAAGGTGAACAACAATTTGCCGATCATGTTTTCAAGATTTCGTTTCCGCTGAATGGCCTGAACGTGTGGCTGAAACTGCCTTTCTTTTGATCCATATATGGCATGAATTCGCCTCTCGGCAGGGGAAAAAAGATTTTCCATACACTTCGAGTGGATCACTATCTCAGGATGTACGAAATTATTTGAATGATTGATCGTCCAGTGCTCGCAATGAGCTGTTTCATCCAAAGCTCTGTAGGCTCTCTATTCGCCCGTAATTATTATGGTCAGTGGCTGAAAGCGAAAGAATTAAATGAAGTAATCGCCTCGCTCGAACACATCTTCGGATGAGGAATAATAATTTGAATATATTCCGTCTGTCACTAGGGCAGACCAACGTGAACGCTGTGAATGTTGTGCTGTTCTTGAACGCCCAGCGTAGCAAAATTGTGAATGTTTCCTCTGGCGTAATAGAGGGTATTTCCAAATATGGGATCTTTTCAATCGGAATAATGTCGCTTACATAGCACACATTTCGCTGATATTCGTTTGCACAACTCGTGAACTAAATCAGGGTTTAAAAAAGCAGAACGATTAGAAGAAATTATCTTCCCGCGCCATCCACGTAGTAGTTGATAGCACTGACAACTGCTCCATCCAGTTCACTTAGGCTGTGATCATTGTCTAAGTATGTGGTAAGCGTTCACACAAGTAGCTGCTTCGTCCAGTTCACTTGAGCTATGATCGACGCCTAAGTATGTGGTATGCGTTCACACAAGTGGCTGTCCGTTCAGTTTACATAAACAATGTTCGACGCCATCCACGTTGAATGCGTCCACACTAGTAGTTGTTTTGTTCAGTTCACTTAATCTGTGATCGACTCTTGATTGTGTAGTATGCATTCACACAGGTAGCTGGTCCGTTGAGTTTGCTCGAGCTATGATCGACGCTTAAGTGTGTGGTATGGGTTCACTCCAGTAGTTGCTCCGACCATTTCACTTAGGCTATGACCAACGTTGATAAGCAGAAAACGGGAGAATTCAAAATAAAATTTTATTTAGTCATTTGGGGATAAGTTGTACTGGTCTCCTTCAGTTTTGGCCAAAAATGAGATTACATACTGGCAGACGTCAGTGAATTCTGCAGCCGGCTATAGCACGACCCAACTGTCATCGGAATCATAATAGTCCATAATACATAAATAGAGGGATTGTAGCTGAAGTGGTGGGAGTGGGAATCAATGTTTTCGTCGGATAACTAATGAATATAAAAGTTGGTCATTATCTCTCAGATAAGTGAACATTGACTCGCGTACACGTGGCAAGCTATATTCAGAAATAGTCAATAAGCAAAAAACAAAACAACACGCACGTTGTTACTGATAGAGTGGGACGTGTTACCCCTGTTTATATCATACCGTAGGTGGAAACAAACAAGTGGTAACGTAGACCACTGAACACCAGAAAAACTATCAGAGAAACAAGCTGAATATATAATTCTGGTGTATAACTAAGCAACAACCGTAGCGACACAGTTTTCATTAGGAATTACTGTGATATTTCGTGCATAATGCAATGGGAACACGTGATCGAAAATTACAAGTTCAATTGTATCTACAAATCCACATGGAATTGAGCGTTTCTGCGATACTGGAATACATAGTTCACAATGAAAATGTCGATGGAAGCATTTGCAGAACATAAAATTGATTAGGAAAGCCAACATGACGCCTTTTACGAGAAAAAATGGCGATACATTTTTTTCAGCAAAAGTGAAGATATAAACAATATTTAAGCATACCAGATTTTTCTCATTTCAAATCAACCATTATACTCAATAGGCTATGTATATTTGTCTCGTAATGTGCGTTTTGGAACATCGTGGAACATCTAAAAAATCGTGTTTCGTGCCTGAATGGCCGTTTTCAACTTGCTTCGGCCTTGAAGCACAATACCGGCGAACTACACAATTGCCGTTATAGGCGTCGTAATATTTCCAGCTTAGATTGTTCTCCCGTGTAATTCTTTCAACAGTTCACCTCACCTCCATTCCAGTGTACATCCTGATTTCATGAAAACGTTAACAACAGTGATGCCAACGAGTGGTGAAGCGTGGTGAATTGCCCCACGTTGGAGTAGGTTATAAGCGTTCCTCACGTTTACAGTTTCGTAAAAAGCTTGGTACTCATGTCTCAACAACAGTTCGATTGTCGAATTAACAATCAGACTTTCCTGCCTAATTACGTTCAAATTTGACTAGGAAACATGTTTCCACGTCTATGACATCGATTTTCACTATATTTTACCTTCCTAACGTAGAGTATGACTGTGCGTTATTTTTGTATTAATTCCCGTCACTGAAATACCGCACATCTCTTGTTTACTTCTTCGGAAGATTGAAACAAAGAAATCTTCAGGGAATAGAATTCTGAGATTTTAGGAACTGCATCATGTCGCAAAATTTCAACAACTTTAATAGCTAGAAAGTATTCTTTAACTAAAAGATAACAGAGATATTCACAATCTACGGATTACACGCAGCGTATGACTGATTGGCAGATGCAGACAGAAAGACAAGATAGCACCGACAAAAACATCACTACCTCTGTTACCCAATTATATTTTATGTACACTATTCGTCTACTTAAAAAGAAACAACAAAGACCGTAATTACAGGCTACAAGAAGAAACCTTAGGTCGGATTAGAGAGGTAGTGACATCAAGACTATTTGGACGAACTTATTACGATAAACAAATAGTACTACAAGCACAGGCCTCCATCCAGAAGGCTATAAAACTGTTCCTACCAGGTGAGGCAATAAGAGACAGGGGCTGTAGGATTCTACTCCCGCCCCCTTATTGCTCAGAAATTTATGTCAGATTATCTCAGCATTGATGTGTTAACGTGTCATCGTTGAGTAATCGGAGGTTTTAAATGGACTGAGCCATCCATAAACAAGTCCTTCGTTTTAACCCATCTCTTTTTTGTCCACAACGACAATAAGCTCTTATGTGATTAAGTAGCCTGCAAACCCTCTTTTCAGTGTGCAGGAAGAATAGTATTGCCTCTCTTAGTACTGTACAATCAGAGTGTCACCGAATTGTCGCAGTTACATATTAGTGCAACATATATGGCTGAGGTACCACGTGCACATCATTGGTTGTTTAAAAATGAGGATGTACGCGTGTGTACGTATGCGTGATCATCTCATTACGGTTGTCTCCATTTTGTTAACTAACATGCCCGCAGGTTGTCTTCTGGTTCTCTCATCCTCTTTCCTTTTCCTCATGTACAAGTCTGACAATGTCTTTGTAGTCTACGGGTAAAAAGCAGACAAAGACTGATAAGAGGTACCCAACATCGAAGCGCGGGGAGCTGTTGCCTACCAGCGTGAGAAAATGGGCTATAAGGCTGTTGACAGCTACATACTGTAAACTGAACTGAATTGACGCAACCTACTAGGCCATCATCAACCATATTGTAAACGCAAGACGGCTGCTTTCACTCCGATTGTCCGCCACACTTTCGGACGAAATCTGAGGCAGCGTGGAGACAACGGCGGACAGCGTTCTCCGGAGGTAAGGGTTCCAACAACACTCTTGTTAAAGGAAACGGCGCAAACATGCATGAGCCAAATGCCCGGTAAGACGTGAGTACGACTTACACAAGCGAAAGCCAAGGAGGTGCCAATAAAACGGCAGCACGCTCCGTTACTCAACTTACAGTCAATCCTTGCGTGTTCATTGGTCTTGACCGCAAGGTTGTTTTCAACAATCGGTCAACTGAAACAAACAGATACCCTTCAGTGATGCACATTCCGATAATCTTAATATCTGAAAAGGTACCAGAGTAAAAATTCGGCATATGTGGTGAAATTTCTACATGCGCGATAACTGAAGAAATCACGGTCTATGACTAGCATTTGTGCCAT
This sequence comes from Paragonimus heterotremus, assembly GCA_013368495.1. NCBI lineage: Eukaryota > Metazoa > Platyhelminthes > Trematoda > Plagiorchiida > Troglotrematidae > Paragonimus > Paragonimus heterotremus. The sequence goes on along the minus strand of LUCH01003236.1, from coordinate 62,503 downwards.
GCTACTGTGTTGTTGGCGGCATTTTGTAAGTCTGCATGTCTTACTGGGTCTCCGGCTCATGCCTATGTCTGTTGTCCCTTTCCACAGAACTATCTTTGTCACCGTTACTTCAGAAGAACACTGTCTCTTAGGATCTCTGCTTTGCACGAAGGTAGTTTACAAGAGTAACCGGTAAGCCAAGCCCGAACGTCCGGCTTGCTTGTTACAGCACGTGATATTTGTAAGCATCGCTTAAATACAACGCTGTCACCATCCACATCTACAGTCAACTGAGTTAATTTGACGTTCAAGGAAATTCCCTAGAAAAATGTTGCGAGAGGAGGGTCGGGGACTTCTCTGGCTCCCAGTGACAATGAAATTTTAGGCGAGCATTACTGTGTTTATTATGTTTACCTTCAATCTCTTGGAATATTCGTAGTTTGTTGAGAAAACTCTGTCTACCATTACCTTGTTAGGATTACCACTACGATATTTATATTTATCTTCTTCCTGCAGCCCAAATCTGCCTCAGCTACACAACCGTGCAATGGACGGTGACGTCAGACAATCCAATTACTAGACACTGTCGCGAAGAATACAGGTGCGCTTGAGTTCGTTTGTAGGGGTAACGGATGTCTTATTGAGGTGAAAGGCGGTGACAACCGCTGCGATGCCTGCTACGCGTAGTGCCATTCAGAATACAGCAATATTGGCAGGGAAGCTAATGGACTGTGGTTTAACTTCAGAGTTTTAACCTGAGCATATTAAACTTGTGTTCAAGTTATCAGTGCGTTTAAAAAGCAAACAAACGACGTGCATAAAGATGCTGACGGTAATTTTGACCAGAGACGGCTGTCATTCTTTCTAACGAAGATAAGATGTCGAGTGATCAATCAAGATCGCATTGAACGACTTCTTCCCACCAAATAAGGATGATGATTTGATTCAGACTGAGAGTTTGGTGGGAAACCACGAATAACTTTTGGCCGGAAGGAGACGACCAGTACTCTAAAATTAGACTGGATAAAGAGGGGCTCTGATATGAAAAAAGAAAGGGGAGATATGAAACTAGGAGTGCTGTTCAGAGTGAGGGACATTTGCTGTTGAGAGATGCGATGACAGTCCGACGGAATAGAGTCGCTCGACAAAATGAAATTCTACAGAAATTGCAGAAAGTTACGAATGGTATGAAAAGCAACTCCAGCAAAGCAGTGACTTTGTAACTGTGAAAAATAGAGAAGTGGTGATCCGAAGCATTCCACAACTCTTCACATTAGATGGTTGCCAAGGGCAACGTGTTATGCGGCACCAAGTCATAAATTTGCTTAGATCAGTCAGAATCATCGGTCTTGTAGCTGTTAAAACTGTTTTAATGTTAGGGAAGTGAAAGGAAGGAGAGAAGTCAAGAGCACCAAACCCCAGACCACTGATGGTTAAGTTTACAATTCCGCCCCATAAGGATACATTTTTGTGTGCCTCCATGAATACCCACGCTGAGACTTGGGGGACAATCACAGTCCCGCGGATGTCTGTGTCGACCGGAAGAGCATGAATACCATCGCGTTTAAGGTGACCTCAAGAATGGATTAGCTATTTGTCTTTGACACATTTAAGGTATAAGTGGAGACATTAGAAACACGCCAGTCAAACTGAGAAAATACGCCTAATACGGATGGTGAAAATACCATAACGGCAGTATTGAGGGCACCCTGAAAAACGGCGTCAACGCTGCAAAGACAAAAACCTCAATGCCCGCTTTGTCAGCTCGTCTAGGGACACGTGAGGGACAGCACTCATGTTCATAAACGAGACGGGCACTCCAACGCAACTCTCGAGGTAGCTCCCTCTTCGTGTGATGCTGATTAAGTGCCAGTGACACGCAAGAGGGAAGGTCTGAGTGCGGTCTGCGGGAGTTTATGTAGTGTAGGAAATGAGTGGAGCAAACCCAGAGTTGTTGCGGGGTGGACAGATATAACTGTCGATACGGAGACTTGGTAGAGATCGGAAGTTGTTGTAATTAATCTGGGCTGATCAAGGGTATGGCTTCTACTGTACGGACAGGAGGTGGAACCGTGTTGGGAAGATTCGTGTCCTTCAGCAATTCAAGGTTAGGAACACAGAGTTGGCAGAGAGATTGTAACAGTGAATGTTCAGGTTATAGTTTGCTTTCTGAGGTTTCGGGGCATTATGGTGCTTGTAGCGGGTATATACTACAGTTTTATGATGTCTGGGAATGAGGATGAACGGGCAATTTCACTTTTGAAAGACGACACGTGTCTAGCCATCAAGGTGCTTTCTCTCGTCGACTTTATTACCAATGAAGTAGACTGGACAGGGGAGCTCGCCCTAATGGTCACTTTCGGAGAAGTTGTGCTCAGACTGGCATTTCAAAACAACTGTGCAGTAGGTTGACCAGCCTACACGTTGGGGGTATGGTCCAAATATTTTTGCATTGGACCTGGTTATAAATGGGAGCCCAGGTGGCGCAAGCAGCTCCCCATAGCAAAAGCTATCATGGGTTGACACAGCCAGTCCTAGAAGTCAGGTGTTTACCAACCCTTTTAACTGACGCCGGATATAAAGAACGATGAATATCGAGAAGCGTCTTCTAACGGCAGGATCATTATACTGGTTGACTAGTGTATGTGATTTTGTTATATCTGTAAGGAAGGTAGGAGAAAACAAGAACGGACATCATAAACAAGGCAAGTGACTGCTTTCTCCCTAGAGTTAGACGGCGCAGCCTCCTGCCAATGTTGAAGAGAAGAGCAGCTAATGTCCAAACCTTTCAACACCGTGCACGGAAAGATTCGTGTTGACAAGTGGATATAGGCGATAGCTTTAGCATAAGTGGGTCCGGAACACAGACTTACGTCCGAGGGAGATCCAACAAGGCCGAACGAGAGGAACCGGAAGACATGTCAAGTGCTTTAAATCCAGCGCACCCATAAGTGTGACTGGTGGATGAAGCAAGGATGAACGTGGAGCGCATGTTACCACGAATTAGGGAAAGTGGAAGACCCCACTCCGTTTTTTCAGAGGGTGCGCACTATAGACGGTGATAGCTCTAGAGGGACTGAGACCTGAGATGCCAGAAACACGTGTTAATACCGATACTACTGGCTTCAAAAGTGTCTCCTGAGGTTATAGCATGGGTGGCGGGGCATCTGCGCGTCAGAGACTCTCGCTTGTACATTGAATCGGTGAAGTCCAGTCTTTCAGTTACTAACGGCGGAGCGCCGCATGAGTCGGCCTTGCAGATTCTATTGTTCTTGGTTTGCGTTAATAACCCGGTGAAAAAACTAGGTTGTCCGCGTTACATGTGTGCGTAAGGTATGGAGTTGGTGGGGTGCCCACCGGAAAGGCCCGTGCAACAACATCCCGATCAGGCACACAGATGGATTGTAAAGTGCGAGTTACCACTTAATGTTGCAACCTGTAAACAACTGCGTGGAGCTAGAGTTGAAGGAACCACTAGACATGTTGAAGAATAAAGTAGCGCCGTGGACAAAGAACGGGCTACTGATGTAATGAATCTGGGAAAACAAATGACATCGAACTGCAGAACATCTGCCCGGTGTATAACAGCGACTTGAAAAACCAACCAAGCAATGCACAAACCAAAGTGGGCTGTATCATTAGGGAAACTTGATGTTCTACCAAACGAATACGAGACGCATTTACGATCGCATTAGAGAACTGCATCCAGGCATGATCACCGCACGAAGTGAAGAGTGACCAGGCAGTGGAAGGAATTTCATGCAGATCCACGGGTTTTGTGAAGTTTATGAGAATAAATTTCCTGCGCTTATTTAAATGTCTCAGTCAGTTTTTGCTGGAGCAACGGCGTAGAAGGTAGATCTCGTGAAGACTTCTAAGCTCTGGAATGGATTTTTTAATACAACATAGTGTCCACCTTCATCAAACTGGTACCTCTGGGAATTCAGGAGACATGACTCGAAGCTTGCTAAGTCTCGGGTCAGGACTAACGCTCGAGCTCAATTCACCCCGTGTAAATGCATAAAAGAAGCTGCCACGAGAGGTGGTATATACCAGTACGATGACCGGTTTCAGGCGTAGACCCGAGAAGTGCTGATTGATTGCCTTCCCGGAGTTGGAGCGACGACGTCTCCACCCACACTTTATTGTGTATCCGTTGATCTTGAAAATAATGGAGCATAGCTATGTTTTCTATTGTTGCGGTACGGTGGAATATCTGGAGCTCACAAGGTAGGAAGTTCAGCATCACCGGCACTAGCCGCAAGTCCGGCGAACTGGACTGAACCTCGATTAACCAAAATGCGTAGTAGTCAAGAGGCTAGTTCACCGGGGCTGAAAGGTATGCGGACGACTGTTTTGACGCCGGCTTGCTAAGCACAATACGCTGTAAGTAGTATGGGTAAGACCAAACACCTAAATAATATCAGAAGGATGTGTAACCAAAGTGTAATGCAAATGACCGACAAACGTAACAGGTGCACTTACAGTAACGGTTCGGACAAAATACAGAGATACAATCCGTGCGTGTGTTAGTGGAATGTTGGGTGGAATTCTATATACGTCAACGTAAGGATCTGCAGGAAGGAAACACTGTATAGTCCACGGAGCACTGTAGTTGTGGTTTTTTCACCGGCGCGCGAGAGGCCCAGACGAGTTGTGTCCACATGTGTGTACGGTCTCGTTGTCTTGTCAGCTCCGGTGAGGACACTGGGTTGAATCACATGTCATTTGCTAATGTCCGAGATGGGTTTGTCTGTGTATCTTGCTGTGTCTGCGTGTGTGTGCTTGTGCGTGCGCGTGTCCGTATGCGTGTGTGGAAGCGTCATTCACTATAGTGGTGTTGACCAACTGTGAGTCAATCACAGTCACTGAGGGTTCATACGCGTAAGGGTGGCCCAACGGTGGATGTGTGGACATAACATTCAGGCCAGATGCCACAGTAAGTCGGTCCAGACATATGACATTCACCACACAACGACGTGCTGCCAAAAGTGTATGCAGCCTGCTCAATAACAGAAACGAACTGGAGACAGCAGTTTACTCCGTAAATATTTACCTGCCCATCGAAACAGGGATCGCCGAAGAACTAAATTTAGGGGACTAGGCTCGTGGGTTTGAATGGTACCGCCATGGTCGTGAGAATGCCGCTGAAGGTGATTGCATTTTGCTGATCCGTTGATCCATAGACGGTCACTTGTGCACTGTGTCTGTATTTGCGCGGGTATTTAAACCACCGCCAGTCTTCTTTGTGCCAGCTCCCCATTGATGGTCTCTGGGAGGTATTTTGAGGTCCGGAAGCGACACCAGAAACAGACGAAACATCACGAAAGTAATTCCGGAAGGCTGGTCATTCGGGCCAGCACTTGCTCGTTCAGGGAGATTTTAATGTCCCTAAAGTCAACTGGATATCATGAACTGTTGGTGGTAAAAGCTTTGATCATAAGTCTTTTAATCACGTCAACTATTCCACATTAACACATGTTGGTTTGGTCACCAGACTCTGATTTGGTCTGATGCCTTTACCGCCGGATACAGTCAAAAATCGCTGGCAGCACGGCTTGGAAACAGGATCATATAACGACTTATTCCCTGCTCAGGTACTTTCTTCTGTTAAAACTGGCACACAGACTGCAACATTTTAACTGAACTGACAGTTAGAAGCTGATAACAGAGGTTGATACAATGACATGGCCCACATCAGTTCCCCCAGAGGATGTCGACAGCTTGTGGGCAAGCTTAGCTGACGACCTCACTGAATGGAACGTCACCAAGAAACTAGTCGAAGGAAAGGTTCGAAAGCCAGTGGTTCACCTCAGGGCCAAGAGAGCGTTCCAACGTAATTATATGGTATGGAAATCACCCACCCGGCAAGGGGGATTTAGAAGCTTCGTGATAAACAAGATAGCACAAAATGAAGCGATTAAGGTAGCAAGGAATGCTCGCCTGATTTACGAGCTCAACCTCCAACGTGACAATAAACAGAACCCCAGGAATTTTACGGTCCCGCCCCATCCAGGTCCTCCTGGAGAAACCGAATTGGAGTCATACCTTCGTATAATGGAGAGATCATATTGACGGAGGGGAGTATAGTAAACGCGTTTCTGACAAAGTTCTGAGGCGTTTCTAAAGCTGGCGATGAACTACCTCAGCCTCCTTCCGACTGCAAGTGTCCGGGTGCGGTGAATGTGGACACTATGCCGCAGGAAGCTGAGTGAACGATATCCCCGTTAAAAGGCGCAAAGTCCGCAAGACCGGAAAACATCCACTTAGCCAATCTACAACTTCTGGTTGTACCGATGGCATCAACCTTTGCCCTTATGTCCAGTATCATAGTGAATACAGATTTGGTCGTGAGAAACCGAAAGAAGGCCACCATGACTCTATAATTCAAAGACGGTAGTTGGCCAGCTGTCGGAAATTACCGACCAATAATTTTGAACAGTGTCGTCTGCAAACGTTTTGAACACATTACGGCAGAGGATCTGCAAGTTCCTTTATGCGCAGAAACTTTTCAGAGCTTCTCAACATAGCCTTCAAAGAGGTTGATCTACTCTTACCAGTCCGCTGCAATCTTAGACGCCGTCGCGGAGAAACACGATGGAGCAGAAGTGATCAAAGTGTGCTATCTAGACTTTCAGAAGGTCTCCAATTTTGTCATCCGCAGGCTGTTGGGTCGCAAATTAGAAAAATCCGCAATATCTTTTAAAGCCTGCAGGCTGATCTAGACGTTTCTAGCCAAAGTTCGTGTTTAATGACGGTGGGGATCCTCTGCCGGACGACGGTCTATCCGTCGAGTGGCGTGCCTCAAGATTCAGCCATCGCCTCTCTACTCGGCCCGGTGCTCACAAGCGGCTTGACCGGCAAACTAGTCAACCCATGTTGCCTATATGCGGATGATACCAAACTGGCTGGACTGGAATAGCTCACAGGGGGACATGTTAGATATCTGCAAATGGGCACTAAAGCGGGACTCACTAAGAAACGTCCTGAGAAACCACATTCTGCCTGACATCCTCCAGTCGACCTCGAGGTACATAGGGGATGCACACGGACAGACAGAATTAGCAACTAAACTACAAACAAGAGACCTGTGTATTCAACTCACAAGTATGTCTTCTATGTCTGCCCCATGTACCGTGAATGCGACGAAAGCACGGCGAAAGTTTTATCCACCAGAATCTGCGTTCGCTAACACATGTCTATGGGTATTCAATCCAGTGTTCTCGGCCACAGTTCATTCTCGTTTGGGATAGTGTGCTCGAGTTTGATCACCATATCGCAAAAAGGACATCGCCTTCCTCGATAAACTAGGGCAGGTGACCACACGCTTGGTATGGGGGTATGAAGGGTCTAAAATACCAAGACCGACTAAGATTGCTCGTCGGAGTGTACAAATTACCTATCAGTCCGGCACAAGTTCTGTAGTCTGTTTATTGGTGATGCGGCAGTAACAACGTTCAGAGGTCATAGATTCGCGATCGAGAAAAGGGAACGATGACCGGCCGTTCAGTTTAACTTTTTCGCCTACTCGGTAGTCAGCTCGTGGAATTAATTGCCCGCAGAGACTGTGAAGGCCCGAAGTGTGAAGGTATTCCAAAGACAAATTAACATATGTCGGAATAGCTACTTTCTTACTCTGTACTAGTTGGAAGTAACTTTTAATTTTGTTCTTAAAGATAACCAGAATGTCACTACCTTTTTGGTTCGAATTTCCATGCTTTTATTGTCTACCAAGATTTTTGCTCTACTGGCGCCCCAGCAATTGCATACGATTATCTTTGTTCGTTGTTGAATAATAAGCCAATCTATTACGTATCGTATTGTTCGCATTTTATAGTGTTCCTATTTTGGCTTTGCTCTGTCTGTAGTTAGATTTGTGAAAACTCACTGTTTCGTATTGTGTATTGCTTGTTTCAGTCTTCACTGATTCCCGTTAGATCTGGCAGTGGTGAGACACAACAGAACCTACCGATGCAACGTGCACTTGTTGTCTTTACGTGGGCAATATATCCCTGCAAAACGGCATGCAGTGTTGTCAGTGCCGGAGGTGGCGCCACGTCATATGCATCTCAGTCTCTCCTTCTTATCCGTAGGAGCTTCGTGTATAACGATAACCGAGGGGCCGCCTCGACCCTGACAGGTCGCACGCGCATCACGGAAGGTGGAGCAGCACAGGATAACTGTGATTGCGAATGGAGGACCGTTCTCAACTCAGTAGTTCCTCTTGTCTCTTCTCAAGGGTATAGAAAAGGTGAATACCAACGGACTGTGCCCGGAGTGAAGCTGAGGCTACAGTCCCTGAATAAATACATAGCGTCTGCGCAAACTGATGTTTCAGTTATTAGGAGGGATAGTGCAATCACAACTGCACATATAGAAGTGGCCGCGATAAAAAAAGAAGAGCTTTCGGAGAAAGAAGTGTTTTGTGGGGCTGTCGTCTCACAACATCGTCAACTGAGTTACAGATTCGTCATTCTCCCCGGACGTCGCAAACCTCATGCTCACGAGCAGGCTGCATGTCAATTCAACAAGAATCAATTGGCCTTTTGACAATCCTACCTGACATGTTCACACTCAAGAAGATGCCGGAAGGGACGGTGGTTATGAATTCCGCCAATGCCATCCTAAAAGACGTGTCTCTGGGTCGCTCTCAGCTAGAGAGAGTGAAACGCGAACAGCGGGGTAAGACGAAATCACAGGTAATGCCCATGGTAGAAAGTGGATAAGCTGCAGACGCCTATAGTAGAAGATGGGGAAGCTGTAGACGCGTTTCCAAAGACCGACGTCCAAGACACTGGCACAGGCTTTGAGTGCACGGTGGTAGCTCATAAACCGTCTTCTGAGCCGTTTGCCTCACAACTCACCAAACGGCCCCACAGAAAATTTTCTTCCACGAAGTCAAAACGAAAGGAACGTGTTAATGTCACTTCCTGTGAATCAAAGATTATTTCTTTGATGTGACCCACTGGGTATTTCTGTCGGTTGCCATTTTTCAAATCTCGCCGAAGACGGATGAAAGGAGTAAATTTTCCGTCGGTGAAAACTTCCGAGCATTGTCACAAAGGGAGGAATTTGGCAGGGACACGGCGGCCGCAGGTCGTGACGCCAACACAGCAGTTCAGGAGTCCTGTAGGGTTGAAGATGTTTGCATAGGCGATAGGGTCGTGCCTGTGGAGGTAAAGTAGGGTCGTCAGAACAACTCGGCAGAACAAACCGACTCCAACCCCACCGCCCTACCCAATTCTAGGTCTTGTTCCCCAGGCCCTTCCTCGAACTCTTCTTTCTTCTCTCCAGCAAAACCAAACGATAAAGCAGCTTTTTATTGCATGTGTACGAACTGTCATGTTCCGTTCAGTAAATTACGGGAAATCAGACAGTTTGCTTTCACGGAGAACTGGTCTACATGTGATATGAGTGACAGTGAAGTGGGGGGTCCTGGTATTAAAGTTACGGAGCCCGCTGCGCCCGAGGAGGAACGGGGGCATTGCCCTTCGGAAATATCTTTCAACACCAATGGATATCGGTGAATTTCAGTCCTGTGATGAATGCGGCGCTCTAGGTCCCCGACCAGGATTGCTTGGCGAGTATTCAGTGCTAGTGGCAATTATTTATTGTTATTTCACACAGTGCGATAGCTCCTGAAGAGATCCACCCTAGAATTCTCACAGAAGCAGCTGCTGGTCTGGCAGAACCTCTTCGTAAGCTGTTCAGGCAGATATTCTAGACCAGAAATCTTCCTTGTGCAAGGACATAAGGCACAGTCACATTGTGCTCCAAAGCAGGTGACCGGCACTCTCCGGCAGTTACCAGTCGATAAGTTTTACTACCGTTCCATGCGCCTATTGCAGCGCGCCGCCCTCAATCACGTCCTCTTTGACCCAATCAATTAAATGATAAAATTGACCGAAATATGGTAATACCACAGAAGAGTTGTAACATTAAGGGATAGGCACAAGAGGTAAGTATACAAATTAAACGGAAGACGTATTAGTAAAATAAGAACCACTGACGGATAAGTCAAGGTCCACCGGATTGAGTGGACCACCACAAGTGAGAAAGACGGTGCTAGATGTGGGATCCGGAACACGACCGACGAATAATTCCGCATGAGTTGTGGGATGATGGGCGCTGAGCGTCGACAAATCGGCAAATAGACGGAGCTGAAATATTTCACCGTATAATTGCTTTATCAGCTAAAAAATCCGCGCAAATGAAAAAAACAGAGACGATGCGCGGTAACCCCCATTTATCAGTGTTGACGATTCAATTCAATTGGTGATGATTGTTTCAAACAAGTGTACAGGTGAAGTTAACATAACGGTATGTACATAAACGTGCAAAAATGAATTATGAAGTATAACTATGAATTGTGTACACTACGATTTCTGTCGAACCGTATTTTTCTTCTACCCATTGTGACTCCTTTGTTAACCAGTCATGCATGACAAATATACTTATTTTCATAGATAGTCTGATTGAGCAAAAAGATAGTGCCTTAGTCCGGGATGCTAAATTCGGTGATTTCGCCAAGTTTTCTGACCGTGTACCAAGCACACGGACACACACTAGAAGCTTGTGAGATCCAGAGTGAGGTTCTTTTAGAGTTAAATCCAGATCAGATCTTCCGTCTTCATACCCGATTTCTGGGAGGCTTCTCCAAGGGCAAGTAATAGGTCATCTTCTGTTTCCTGTCCACATCAACGACATTCCGGGCAATATATCCAGCACAGCACTACTACACACCGTTGACCTAAAAATCTGGAGCGTTAGTGACCCCAGTGTGTTACAGATTGATTTTCAAGCGATTAAACAAGGTTCGGACGAGTAGAGCCTCCCAATAAATGACAGTAATTCTGCATACGTTCTTCATTATGGTAAATGATGAGGGCCGGCGAGCGTATTACGGGAAGTTTATCAGGCTCCGTCCTAAAACCTTCTTTAGGCAGTAGTTCTCTTCCGGTGTGGTTGTTGACCACTGAGGCATCCTTCCTTCCGAGGGTAGTTAGCGGCTCCTGTAGAGATCGCTTCAATGCACTGCTTCTTTCTCATTTCCTTGAAACACAATTACGTGAGTAATCTTGTTGTTCTGGGTACTTACTTCAATCCTGAGGAACGGTGCTACACCCTGTTTACAATAAGTGTGTAGTGGAACAGATGTGTGGACTACAATAGTTCTCGATACAAGAGTAACAAGTGAAGTCAAGGACTGGATTCACCAAAGATTGACAATGTTCGTGAGACGTCCAATGATGCTGGAAAGCATTCGGATTGTTCCAAACGTAGCCGAGGATGCGAAGTAACCGAGCCGAAAGTTAATCCAACGAAGAGGATTTTTTAAACTGGGTGGCAACAACCGGCGTCGTAAGAAGAACCAGCAATCGCGTGTAGCAATGGTTCGATGGGCTGTAAACGGAAGTAGGAAGCTGGAGCTATTGAGGTTTCCGTATCTCGATACATAGAACCTCGAGGTCTTCAGCAACAGGCCGAAATGGGAAAAGAGGTGCAGTATCTGAACTAATGCAATAAATGTTGGTCAGGGCGAGCCTTGAAAATTGCTACAGAGCTGGAAGAAACAACGTGGACCGGTAGAGCATTCGAAGCCTTGCAAACACGCAATAAGAAAAAGCTGTCTGCATTCTAGTCTGCTATGTTGGATCTCTAGTTTTAAGGGGTGACCCCTCAGTGTAAAGCTACTTCCCTTGTTGAGCATCAGGCGGCAAGGGTTTTCCGGGGACTGCATTATCAAAAAGGTTAATACAAAGTCACCTCGAAGCCGTCGGTACTCTAAGGAGTACATGTTCAAAGATTTCAACCTTTCCTCATATGGTTTAGTTTTCAGGCCCCGGACTGCAGAGTCTATCCGAAAGCATATTGTGTTGTTGTTTTTACTCGGGTCAAACAAAAAGGTACAATGTGGTTTGATGCAGCCGTTACGCAATGTTAGCAGAATGGAATACAAAATAACTAATACTCTACAAGTGTTTTCAAGATTGTAGTGGACTGATAAATTAACTAATAAAATGACTAAAAATATGGTAGTATCACGGAAAAGTTATAACGGTGACGAATAAGATAAAAGGTAGACGTACGGATTAAACAGAAAACTTATCGGTAAAAAAAGGAACGACTCACTGATACGTCAAGGTCCGTTAAGTGGAATGGAATACCACAAGAAAGAAAAGAGACAGCGCCAGAGATCAGATCTGTAGGACTACCGATAAATAATTCCACAACGACGAGGTACGATAAAATTTGGGCGTCGATAGATCAGCTAATACGCGGTGCTAAAATATCTCACCGTCCAACCACCCAATATTCACACGGATGAAGAAGATGGAGATGACGCGCGGTACCCACCGTTTATTAGTGTGGGATGATGCAATTCAAAAAACTGATTTTTGATGATTTTAAACAAGCGTATGACTGAAGATAACAAAACGATGTATACCAAAATGTATAAGCATGAATTATGAAATATAAATGACTTGTGGACACTACAAGATCGGCAGACGCACACTGAACTCAGAATGAGAGAAACCGAATGTATCCGGGTGTTTCGAACGCCTGCCGTGAACCCGTGTATCGATCAATAAATTGCCCAATCTCTGAATCATCATCCCCACCTTTAAATCACCATCTGGATACATCGCACTGCTGCAGCCATTATAAAGGCGGGAAATCCAGATGTTGTCGGAACGGGGATTCTTTGGTTCTCGAAAACACGCCCTCACTGTTGATTGCTATACTGAATGGTCGTATGGAAGTGATGGTGTAGGCTATAGCTACATGGTCGTCGTCTATGAGCGTAGTAAGCTGCACGAAGCATCATAATTTTACACCTGCATTGATTGAGACGATTAAAATGAATTCCTGCTTATTGTCCCCCAAACAAGTTTCAAGAGGCCGTTTAATAATTCGGAATGTATGCAAGATGACTGAAAAAGCTCCTTTTGGTTTTGAAAAAGGTCACAGTTACAAGACGATTATATCAGGATGTAGCGGGATACAGCGTAGAATTTGGCCGATATGAAGGAATCATTTGACCGTTATAGTCCGTATACGTCATTTTAAATCTGTAACAATATAAACGGTCGCGTGCGTTTTGTGCAACTGACTGCGCTCACAGACTACGACCATGTAGCTATAGCCAACGCCCTAACGGACAGGCGTGTTGCGCTAAGAAAAGACGTAATTCACTGTGAAAGTATATTTGTAATCGAAAAAGGAAAACTGTAATGTTATAATAATGGATTCTCTTTGTCCTCGTCCAGTG
>LUCH01003236.1:10409-38658 GCA_013368495.1 Paragonimus heterotremus | reverse complement strand
GCTTTACCGATGGTAAAGCCAATTTCTCAACAGTCAGTCGTTGCTGTCGGTAGGGTCGTTGACCATCAAAAGTAAGAACAAAACAGAAATGTACCAACGCATGGTCGGAAACCAAGCATGTGCTCTCATAAGAACGACAGTCGTGAATCGAACCACGCCACCTATAACTAACAGCTATATGGTCTATCTGAGACCAGGCCTGATTCGGAGACGGTGAGCGTCAAGCATAACAGTGACGCGCACGATGCATGAGACTAGTGCTAGCTAAAAGTAGCATATGCTCAGCGCACAGCTGCAGCAATCGCCCACCAGTATCTGACCGATGTGACGCTATCCAAAACTTGCCACCTAAACGATATTCGGCTTCATCAAAGCGGCCGACCTGAGCATTCATGTCTCCCGCCAGAAGGACTATCTCAGAGCCACGTGCCGACCGAAGGAGGGTTACGTATTTACCCGTGTGTTAACGTAGGCATGTGACTGAAGCAGTTGCACGTCTTTTTGTGTTTCATCCTTCTGCGTTAACCAAGAAAAGGTGTGATGTGTAACTATCCGCTTAGTACCGAGATCCATTGTCTAGAGTAGGCGAACTATAAAAGTTACAGCTTCTTACTTCGCTAACCATCGACTGAACCTTTACTGCTTCCCCAGATACGAGCTTGGTGGCTATAACGCCATCCCGATTGTCGCCATCGTCTCGTTTTTTTATTTCGCGCTTTTATTTTGAATTTCCTTTCCAATACTGTGTAAACAAATATACGTTCTTTTAAAATCAGTAGTGGACAGTGTATTGAAGAGGCCGTCCAGGGTAAGGAAATAACAATCAATCACAAGAGATGTGAATAGTGAATGCGCCGTTACGTCACGGATCAGACCGGATTTCACCTGCGATTCTCCCATTGGATCGGAACCGTGCTGGCCTCACTAATGTAAGGAGAGCCAAACCGAAGCACTATGGGTCGTCTTGTCAACTTCACATCCAAACGCCCAAGGTTACTGGCAGTTCCACTTGGAAGATGACGGGATTGATTATGTGCAAATCAGAAACTGATGCAGTACGGCTATCTAGGAGGATAGTGTCATGTATTATTTCTACGTCGTATTGTCCTCTTCCCTATCATACTGATCCCGCCATATATTATCCTAATCTACCCCTTCTGTTCGTTACGTTATAAATCACATGCCTTGTTTTCTGATTGATTAAAACCTTCCTACCAGGCCTTGTCTTCTCTACGCTCTTGGTTACTTCTCACAATTCTATTCGTTGCAGACCGCTTGTATGACCGTTTTTGTCTAAATAAACGTTTCATCGATGATTCCGAAAACCTTTTTCTATGTGCACCGTCATCTCGCAAAGCAGTGGTACCAACTACTCTTGGATCCTGCAGGACTTACGAGTCCTGATGCCGAATCCATAAATATTTTGACAATCTTTTGTAGAGGCATTTTCACACGGGTATCTTCAACTTCTAAGATTCGAACTTCTGTTGGACGGCACTGGCACTATGACTACTTCAGTTGTTGACATTTTAGGAAAACGGCGACATCTTACGGATAACTCTTTCAATCTTGACTGTTCTTTTGGTCCGTCTCTTTACACACTCCATCTGAAGGGATTTAGTAACCGACAGTTATGGGCGTGCTAGTGTTACCCTGCCTCTGAGGTTGGTTAAAAACTCGCACTGATGATTATCGTCCAATCCGGAAAAATCTGGAAAAATGACTTCACAGAACGGTGTTCTTACCTAACGAATCCGCTGATGGCGGCTGGCAAGTGCACGAAAACAGCTGTTGAAGGTTCCCTGATTTCGATAAAATGTCTGTTCAAGTGGATTGATTGCTTGTGATTGACAAGTTCCATCACAGTGCGGGTGCATGGGAACCTTCTTAGGTGACTGGAGAGACATTATCTCGTACACGTCAACTGTGCGTTGTCTGATTATCAAGTCAGCCTTAGCGGTATGCTTCATGCTTTTATCATTGGCCCACTTTACTTCCTCATCTTTGTTAATTGTCTTCCTCTGTTAGTTTCGTTTTCGCCGTTGCTTGCGGGTTACGTTAAAAGTTGGCGGTCATTTATGCCTTGTATATTTCACAAGTTGACCTGAACATCTTGCTCAAGTGTTTTCAGTGGAACTGTCTTGAGTCCACTTCCGAAACCCACAAGGTTTTGCATGTTCGCCACTTGTCAGGTATTAGTGTTTCTGAACGGTTCCCGCCTTCATTTGGCTGTCTTGGAGAGGGACTCAGTGATTTCCTCATTTTGTACCGAGCTCCCTTGGCGCGATTGTATATACAGAAAGACTAGGTTCACTTCAGCGTTATTCAAGCGGCTTTTTGCGTAATTTGATCTTTTCTGTTTCAGACTTCTGTATAATGGCTAGATCTAACGGCGCGTCAATATTGGGGCTGCGATATGCTTTCATTTCCTTTAGAAGGACAGATTTGTCTATATATTCTAGACAATGTACATCGGGAGCCGGCCATGGGTTGAGAACTGGCCCTACAGGGTACGTCTTACAGAGTTGGGTATTTTTTATCAGAGTTCCGTTGGACTTGCTCTTCAAATCGTCCGACCGTCCGTCCAATTCGATGTTTAGCATGGCAAGGATAAGTGGTTTGAGGGACCATCCCCTCAAACTCGAAACACAATATAACTGACGGAAATGCATGCCTAGTTTTTTCTCGCATGTTTTTAAGACAGACTATTTCTCCTGAGCAGGTAATTTCCGTCAGCTTTGTTTCCAGTTTTAAAACTTGCTGACAGTCATTTTCTGTCTTAGCTCAGGTGCCTCACCTGTTTGTTACCTTTCAGCTTTATCCTGCTTGTTTCTTTGACCCTACGTATTGAACTACGGAAGCCTCAAGAGCTGCTGTCTGCTGCCGTCAGTAATCCTTTAATCCATTGATTGGGGCGGGCGGCTTCAGCAGATATATTTCTTTCCAGGACTGGTTGAGTCATCGTACTAAGTTCTTGAATCGAGTGTCGATATCACACAGGAGAGGCTCATTCATGCGCCTACCGTTCCTTGATCTACACTGGGAACATATGCACCAAGAGAAAAGAAGAATTAGCTGCATGCGGCTTTGCAAAAGCTGTGTAGACTGGAGCATCGTCTGACAGCTCCGACATTGTTTCGACCATTATGGGTGTTTGACTGCGAAAATGGCCCACCTGTACTGCACTATGACTAAGGACGAAATGTCTTATTCGGAATGGCAGTATGCCGCATTCAATGGCATAACTGCATTCCTATCATTTCTAACTCTCTCGCTTGGATTTGTTTTGTCGATTGTTATCACTTTTTAAATTATACTTTTCTTCTGGGTTGTTACACGTCACTGTTAAATTGGGCGACGGTCTGAACCACAGCATCTTGTGTTCAAGCTCATGGCCGTTGTAGATGTATGCATGAATGAATGAAGTGGACGGACTGCTCATCTGCTACGTGATCTCTTTCGAGAGTAGGGTGCTCCTTAGATCCGCTTTAAGAGAATTAGGAAGGCGTACAGCTAGTAGTAGCCGGAGCCCATTTGTTCAATACTTTTAGATAGCTCATCGAAGATAGTGCGAACTGTGCGCCTGCTATCCTCGACCAAGGAAACAACGCCGATACAAGCCCGGTTATATGCTGATCTTGGTGGGTCCGTCTGCAGAAGCTTGCCTATGTCACTGACATACCAGTGGTGGGTGTGCCCTGGGTAAGTGTGAATAGTCAGAGCATTAAGTTGGACGATATCAGCCAATGGTCCCAGGGACTCGGCTCATTGACTCGGTCTCAGCTAATGTTGTGTTTATTCGTGGATACCATTTGTTTCGTTCTGACAGGTCGTATGCATGCGACAAAGGTGGAAACGCTTAGTGATGTTCGATAACGTGTCTCAGGTACATTCATTGGGGTGTGATTTTGGGTCCGCACGACTACCACAAGAGTTTGCGGTGCAAAGTGAAGCATTCTGTTGAAGTGGAGGCTATCTACGAGACTCATGGATTGTGACCGGCTTCGTTGCTTCAACTTCAACGCGCCACAAATTAATCGTGAGCTTCACCACTATGTACGCCCCGCAAATGCATGCATGTTAAAACTGGGATGTATACTCACACCTGTTTGCGTCACTCCATCTAATCACCCGCAAAGTTTTTTGACAGACTAACGCACATATTGGATCTCGTATCTACCGCGACAAAGTTGGACACCGAATGTTTGGGTCATCTACCATTACTGGGAAACAGTGATCATAATGCTCTTGCGGTACAATGAAGATAGCCTAGTCCGCAAACGAAGGTGGGTCGAAGTTCTTGGTGAATGCGGTTTACCGGCATACGAACGAAAGCCAAGCGATGGACTAGATGGATGAATGATGGTGAATGGAAACCGTTAGTGATGGGTAGAGTTTGGCTAGTACGAACTGAACATCACGCACAATCGGTCACGGCTGTCTCATTTCAACAGGCCTTCTATCCTGTTGCTGTTGACAAGAAGCGCCGTACTCGAGTTTCGCTCTTATTAGAGCTTGTCAGTAGTAGGTATCCTTATCACGGCTGATTAACGCTGGTTGAAATTTCTACTAAGTTTGCCCTACTTCTCGTTGCCGAGAGCTGCCGTAGTCGTATCGGGATCTGATGGCCTGCCTCCAACAACGAAGTCAAACGTGGAACCGAGTTCAGATCACTGAACGTTCCTAACCACTGACACATTACCGGTTATGGAGCAAAGATTGTTCAAGGGTCGTCTTGCTATCCGGTCAGTAACAAATCCACAAAAGATCATGGGCTTTGCTGTAAAGACTGACAAGAACCAGAACAGGTCATTCTCGAAGTGGTTGGAGAACTAAAGCCTCCAGAAGCGAAGTCGTTCGCTGCTCATGCTACGGTGCGGTCCATGGATACATGTCCGATTTCCCCTGTTGTTACAGCCTCGGGGTTTATAGCAGATGAAATGGATGAATGGGTTATCACTCACGAGCCGAGGAATCTGAAGTTCAAGAACTTCCCTCACCCAAACGCCTTACTTCCACTAGTGTTGAAGGAACTAGCAAATCTACCAGGTGAGCCTTATGCCTGTTTTTGGGAAGCCCATAGAACGTCTACTTGATGGATGTAGTGATTCGAAACGTACGGCCAGCAGACCGTTAATGAGAGAGAATGTGAGTTGCCAAAACGGTAGGCTTTATTCAACTTGTAAACAAGCCATATAGGTGTAATGCAAGGTAGAAAACAGGATGAATAATGCAGACGAATAAAAAGACACAAGTGAATAACGACGGGTGACTCGGGGTGCATTTGTAAACGGACGAGTGGGTGCGCCCTGGTGAACGCGGTTCTCGTCAAGGTTGAAGCTGATGCAAAAGGTAAGAAAACAGGCGTCTTTGTGGACCTTTGACTAGATTTTTCATGGGAAGCTCCTGAGCAAACAAGGCATTTTTCATCGCAAGTCTCATCATAAAATGGGTAAAAGACTTTCCCCGTAGCCACAGTCACTCGCTGAGGCTGGACGGGATCCCGAAGCAAGGTGTCCGGCGGAGTTAGTTAATGCTCGCTACGGGATCTGTTGCTTATTTTGGCATTTGTCAACGGTCTTTTCAAAATCACTGAATAACCGTATTTATTGCATGCGGACGACCTCAGTCTGGCACACCGTCAAATGGATAGACGATCAGAATGCTGTATAGACTGATCTTAATTACTTACTGTAGTAGGCCTTCGAATTGACGTAATGAGTGAACTCCCAAAAGCGTACATACATGCATATTGGACGAGAGGGTGAAGTGAGCGCCTACCACCTGGATAGAGGTGTGTTGTCCTTCACCTGGATTCGCCCTTGGATAATGCTATGAATCAGCGGTTGTTCCTCAGGGTCTCTGGTGACAAATTGGGATTACACTACCCTCTGAGGCAGAGCAGAGTATATCGAGTCGCACATTTCAGCACAAAGACGACAGTATGTTACGTGGGAGTCAGCCTCTGCAAGTCACACATGGTCGCAAGTTGACCATATCACCATCAGTTACCGGTGGCACAACCTCATTAAAAACTGTGGTTCATTTTTCAATAACTGCCTCGACTCAGATCGTGCCGTTGTTCTTGCTGGCTTTGTTCTATCGTTTACTCAGAGATCATTTGCTTAAAAACATGAGGTATTCATTTGAGAGATGGGCGACAGGGCAAACGTAATGCTTATCCAACGGCACTGATAGTTAAACTTCCCCGGTCACAACAGTGGAGTGACCTAGGTGAGCACTGGACCGAAACCTCAGTTGCTATGCGAACCTCTTAGGAAGAGGTCTGTTACAAAGGAAAGGTACAGATACGACAGAAGTCTATTTATGGTGACTCCGTAGAACCTATGAACAAACGTCGACTGATCCCCCTCTCTCCGAACACGAAAAAGATTAACGTGAATTGAGATGCGAACTCAGGAGTCTGCGTAGTGACTGAGGCTTGCTTCTCTAAGCGGGCCAAATAGATGAAGGAACAAGTGGATACTGTTTTTCCCGATTCCTGGTTGTACTGGCCATGGGCAGCGTGTTATTGAAACCATATGTGGCAGAAACCGCTAACGAATTTACAGCCTGTTGCGATGATTTGTCTGTTGAGATGATCACATTGACAAACAATTCAATTGGTCTAATCCAGCTTATTTAGCTGTGAACTATGAAAACCGTGTGGTCAGCCACTCTAGCGAAAAGGCCTCCAATAAAACACAATCTTTATTGTCCAACTCGCTAGTTACCATGCCACACGTGCGCTCGCGATGTTGAATCACAATTCCAGTCCACAACACCCCCGGTTTCCGCCCACACGTCGTGTACACTTCTACCCGGTTTAAATGTGTGATTGGCGCCTTCTATCTGGGGGTTTTCCGCCCGCTATTCTTCGTCCGTTGATCCGACTTCCCTGAGCGATGGCTTGTCCGGTCGTTCGTGCTGTCCTCCATCCATCCATTGTGGTCTTTGACCGTACTCCACAGCCGTGTTGCGATATTCCTGAGAGTGTTGGAATAATCACGCCTTCAGTTTGGTCATCCATCCTATTTCGACTGCCACGTCTCGCCCGTTGGTCCGATCCGGTCGAGCGATGACTCATTCGGTCGCTCACGCCGTCCGCCATCCGCTCGCTATGGGTTTTTGAACGCGCCTCCCCTGTGTCGAGGTATTCCACCGAGAGTTGGAGTGCTCGCACTTTCTGCTTGATAGTCCACCACACTGTGACTTTCCAGACGTTCCTCCGTCTCGGGTACTGAAGTGGCCTTAGGGCTTAAAATATTGAAACGTAATAATGTCTTACTTCCGGAACTTCCTGCTTCACCTCTGCAAAGTTGTTTGAGGAGATAATTATCTAAACTGACCACACTCATCCGTTCCAACGTACCAACAATCTCCCACTTTCCAAATGTTGTCAGGACATCATGTGACAGCCGTGGTGTATTAGTCTTGTCTCTCTGGTATCCAAGCTGTTCACGACTCCCATAATGCTTCGGATTCTGTAGGAGAGAGGAACAGATAAGTGAAGAACAAGTCGATTTCCGACCTGGTCGTGGGTGCTTTGATCATATCTTCGCCTTGCGACAGACACTGGGACATCGGCCCTCTTCTCGGAAAATGGTCGTGATAGGTTTGGGTCTAGAGAATACTTTTGATCCGGTTGCCCTTCACGCTTTCTGAGTTTGTCTTCACCGTATGGGAATCCCAGTGAAGTGTTAATTTGTTGAGGTCATTGCGTGCTCACTCTGAGTACAGGGTGCGCATTTATGAGCGTTCTCCACGTCAACGGGCCTTCGACTGGGATGTCCTATCTCCCACTGCCTTTCCAACTGTGCGATAACAAGGGCATTTTAACGTTTCGAGGCTACCGGAACGGTGCTTCTACTTGGTAATAAGCCGACTAATGTTGACTGTGCTGTCGACAGTACTTTAATTTGTTCTGCGGAGAATCTGACGGCTATGCTGAACGGATCAGGTGGTTTGGGTGGTCTGCATGATATGCACTTTACACATTCAGCGTGTAAGATATTGCTGCAAGATCGGGTTGGCGTTAGCTCTGCCATTTTGTTGTTTACTGCCGGCAGGCCTCTCGAGACCGTGGATCATTTCACCTACCCGAGTAGTGTCATTGCATCGGATCGTAATGTCTCTTGCGAGATATCCACGAGGATAACGAAGGCACATAATGCATTCGCCAACCTTTGTCAGTTGTGGCGTAGCGAAGACATCCACCTGTTATTTAAAGACAGTTCATAATGCGCATGTGCGCTCAGTTTTGTTGTATGGTTCAAACACCTGGGCCATTTGTGTAGGTGCATCTGAACTTTCGGTATTCGATCATCGTTGTATCTACCGGTCAGTTTGTATTAGGTAGGCTGACTGTGTGAGCAACGCGAAAGTCCGTCGGCACATATTCTAGGAATGTGAAAATTCTCATTCGATGGCTGGGATAGTGAAAATGAAAAGTCTTCGATGGTTGCGTCTTGTACTTCGTATGGTCAGGAGCGTCTGCTTTGCCGCGCATTGTTCAGTCAATGGCTGAAAAAATCCGCTAGGTGGCCAGACAATGACGTGGCGACTGGTTGCGAGCAGGTTGGTTGAGGAGTTCGCGGCCATCCACGAAGGCTGATTTGTAGGAAATGCGGTCCGCATTTTCAAAATGCCAAGTACTGCCCTAAGATGGATATTTCCATTCCTACTTTCTTCATCGCAGGTAATCCGCTTGAGATTGTAGACAGTTTCACATACTTGAGTTGCACCATCTCGTCAGCCTGTAATTTCATGGTTTTACGTTTTTCACCTCCTTACATTCGTACATATTCGTTACTATACTATTATATAGACCATTGACAGTCCGAACCGCCGTACTCTCGGATGCATTCCGAAACTGAAGATGATGATGACCGATGGTGCCATTTCTCATGCTACTGTCAATGGGACAACCCCTAATAAGAGCGCCTTAAAAGGCCCACTTGAAAACTAGTCTTTTATTGAGCCGTCTTAAAGCTAGGTATTATTGTATTCCGACATTGTCTATGTGGTTCTGGATTGGCAGTTACTTTGGCTGTATGTTTCGTCTAATTTATCCCTGCAATATTCCGTTGAACTTGGGTACATGCTGTCAGTCGAACGACTGCAGACGCCACTCGAGCATGGTCGGCATTCTCAGGTTTTCACATGCCTGACCAGTAGATCGGTAGCTCCCTATCTTGTCCAGAGTGGTCAACGCATTTCAGGGCAAGCGCGAAGCAAAATCTACTGACACATGGGGTATAATATCTATCTGTCCTGCTGGGACACGTGCACGGCTGAACAGCGGTACACAACGCTACACACACGCAGAGTTACACCTCTAAACGTTTGACCATATTGCTACAAGTCGTATCCTGCGTACTCACATGTTGAATCAGATTCACTCAGTTTGGAAGGCGAATACCGTGAGAAACTTCGGTTTCTTAACTTTTCAATAGTATTATGGCCCGCGACGTCAATCATTTGACGCAGTCCGTAGTTGAAGGAATGATAATGAGCAAAGGTCGATCGCCGAATGCAATAATACATTCCTTGTTCCAAGGTGGAAAGTGCATTCAACCTTAGTGAGGGGGAATTTTTATGTGTCAAAAGTTGATATTGAGCTGTAAACGGATACGATAGAATTTTATTGGCCAGATCAGATGGTATTTCGGAAATCTTTTTCGAGACTGGTGATTGTTAACATTCACCTTTTCAACCACGTTGACAGAAATGAAACGGCATGCAGACTGGGATGATTCAACAAGTTTTCTGAGACTTACGGCTTTACTGCATTATTTATTAGACAGGAATTGAGTTTGTAACTCTCAGTAGCTGCCATTAATTGTCCTCTGCAGGATGCTTACGTTTGTGTTAGCCACTTCCACCACGTGACGTGCTCGCCACATTCATTCCGTCAAGGTTTTTCCTGGCTTGAGTCGTGTGAGTACGGCATGCATCATGGTACGTGGGGGTACTGCATTATATAATGTGTATCACTGAAATGATCAACCGTAGGCGGCGTATAGATGGATTTACTTGTTGACAACAAAATGACGGTGTATCTCGTTTTAGAGTGACTAATTCTTAACTGCTAGACGTTCCACTTTTGGGGTCAGCCAAGTAACATCTGGAAGCGGTTCATTACCGTCGATCTATTAAGTGTCGAGTGATACTTCAAGTCCTCTGGAAACTGCATAAGATAAAGTTCTTTTGGTTTCATCAGAAATGTCCAAATCTGTGGTGTCTCAGATTGTACATCACTTTGTTCTTGTTACTTGGCCGTACGCGATCTCGTCTGTTAGATCCAGAGATAAGCATTTAGGTTAGCGTGGCATTTCTAGTATAAAACAATCTTCATTCATTGTCCCTCTTCCTCCTTCCTTCGTTTTTCATTTTTGTTGCAGTCTATGACCACGGGTAAGAAAACCTATGCTGTAATTCGCGCCGTCTATAACAACTGTCATGCTCCGGAAGATTTTGAACGGGAGCTAGACTTTGTTCTTAGTCGGAATGTTGGCATGGTAATTATTGAACCTGAGTCATTGGGTGAAATAACGTGGCGTTGGATACGGACCGGCAACTGGTTACACAAGATAGCCGTTGTATGTGGTAAGTTATTCCGTTTTCTGGTTTATTCTCATGCATTTGTATGCGTTCGTGCTGAGTTGTACTTGTACGTCGGATGTGTAATCTGATCTGAAAAACAGTCTTGCTCCAAAGTTACGGAAATTGTATGGATATGGATATTGGTTTTTTTGTTACGTGGTTTTCTGTTTATTGTTTATTATGACCACTTTGTGATTCTTAATGTCTGGGCTACTGAGCAGTGGTGAGTGTTGCTTCTCCTTATCCGTATAGTGGTCTTCTCAGTGGATTGATCGACCTGTGGTTTCAATTGGCGTTGCTTTAAAGAATCGTGATAATCCACTGTATATTTAACGGAGCGTTTGTTAATAATCTAAGTAGTTACGTCTCGCTTATCAGAAATAAGAGTTACTTTGATAAGCGGCCTCCTTTTGGTGGTTTATGGTCAAGATAATTAAAACAACAGTTCATCATAATGGTTAGTAAACATGCATATTCAAAACGATCGATCGTAGTTATGTCAAACGGTGTTGAATGAATGGACCTTTGGATGTTTAAATAGACATTCAGAGTTGTTACATCTTTAACGTGGGAGTGCAGGTAACCGTGATTTTCGAGAGTGTATATCGTTTATAAGGTTGTGAATTACGCAGCCAAATTTCGGTTATTTATGCGGTGACCAGAATACACAATTTGACCTTGACAAATCGAAAGTTGATTGGGAAACCAGTTGCATTGGTACTTGTTGTTCTGAATCAACAAGGTGTGTCAAGATTGAAAGCTGTTCACGTGTCCACCGAGGAAAGCGACTGGTTGTGTGATCGATGTAGCCTAGCTAACACGAGCATGTACTGAGGATACACATTTTAAGGTTGCACAATTGGACAGCATATCTTTGAGTTGTACGCGTATGACTGGGTTTCATGCGAACGACATTCGCTATATTTTTTCCATCGTTATTGTCTAAGACCACTCCTTTTCTACTGATGGGATATTGACTCTTGGCACTCCAGGCCCTCACGTTTACCAACAGACTTTTCATGATTGGTACTTTTTCCAAGTGTACTTTGCAAGAACGTCAGTTCATCTTCGGTCGTGTCTTCGATGCGTGTACTGGTGGCCTTATGAGTCAAATTGCGAACTAGGCTCCTTTTGTACCTGTCTGGGAAATGGCTAAAAATACATGTACCGATCACTTCAATCCTCTTTCCTGTAAACGGTTCTTAATAGAGCTGCCTGTACGGCAACCCAGTGCCAGATTTCATGTGGATAGTTGCTTGTCTTCGTGAATCCCAAGTGGGAAGTGGAGACGAAGATGTGTGGTATCCACCCCAGGAAGTGGACTTCTTAGCTCTACATCATCGCCGGTTGCACACGTGTACTAGGTGCACCTTTTATTAAAAAAAACATCATTCTAACATCCGCCGCTCTTGAAGCGATAGTTTTGCTGATACTTCCATGAAGACCTGCTGATGCTGAGCGTACAGGTGATTCCACAACAAGGTCATTGTAGATTCTGGCCAGAATCTATGGAAGTTGTGTTCGGATCACTCCAACTGAAACTGATAGTTGGATGGCAAAATGTTGACCGGAGGATCGAACCACGGACCCGTAACACCGCGGGCCGCGACCCTACCGTTCGACTAACCGACCGCTGTCGGCCGAGTGCACAATACCAATCTCAACTGATCCCCATACCCATACCCCATTGGTCAAACTGTCGTACTGTAGGTCTGACACATATATACTCCTGTATTGATTATATTAATTACTGGCCGAACGTTTCTTACATTATCACACGTAACTAACCCTGCTCCGACCCTGTGAACTTCCCCTTTGAACTCGCTCTTTGTTTGTTTTGTACCGCCGCATTGAACTGTTTACGCCACCGTGTTATTGGTTGATATTTGCTGACCGTTAAAGTCCGTGCACAGAGTTCACTTGGTTGTAAGTTGTATAATTTGCTAACCATTGCTTATTTATGTACAGAACCAGTTTATCTGAGTAAACCTTCAACATTCCGTCTTGTTCTGCCCTGAATCAAGAGGTTTACAACCGCCCCGATAGACTGCGTATAGCCGTGAATCCTGACAGATTCTACAGTCATTCTTCTTATGTTACCTTCCCCATCAATTTGAAACTGTTTGCTTTGCTGCCAGGTAAATACCGACTGTTTGAGTGTTTTATCGGGTAAATCTAGTTCACTACTTAACGGTGCTTCCTCTGGGATTTGCCATTGACGTCATTATTGTATATCATCAGCCACACTACAAATCGTTGGGGACATTGAAAAGTGCAGAATACGATGTGTAGTGGAAATTGGGATATATTAGGTCACAGAAAAAGAATCAGATGATCAGATGGTCATTGGAACATATTTTCTAACAGTGTGTCCAGGATGTATGTGTACGTCACTCTAGCTGGTGACTTCTTTTCATCAGAAAATGCGTTCGTTGATATTGACAGTCAGTGTACGCCACGTGTCTGCCAATGTTCGCACGTCAGTGTCGTTTTGAGAGGAGAGCCAATCCATCCTGGATAGATTTGTCCCTTCCACATACGTGATCTATTCTGCCACGTTGTGGTGGTCAGGCTTGTGCATTCCCTCGACCTGAGATAATATTTTGATTGGAACTTCGGTTCTGCCTGTTGTAACTGTGCCAAACAAGGTAGAGAGGAGCGCTCAGACGGAAAGCAGTTTCGCTGGTAATGCTGTGTGTTGCATTGCTGATCACTTAGATACGCTTTGATAGCGCGGCATAATCCTGTGAATCTGTAGCAAAAATTTGATTGCAGCGCCGCTACCTTCCAAGTGAAGAAGGAGGTTTGGACAGGTCTCTTCAAACAAGAAGCAGTACGGTCGTCCAACTGTTGATTGTGACCGCCGGTGTATTATCCGTTGTAAAAAAAACTTAGACATGGTTCAGAAACTTGATGTACATTTGAGGGCATCTGATGTGCAGCAATAACCGGAATCAGACATCATTGCCTTACTCACTGCCTTACTCACTGCTAGGCAAGCCTCCCACTATCAAGTGGATCGGACTCATGAGCGGTTGATTCCTCTAAGAAAATCCTGTCTCTGTTGCTTCACGAGTCAGGTTTTTAGTCCGGGGCTCCGAATGGGGTCCCTCAAAGAAATCGTGTTTCTTTTCTCGCAAATCAAGCTCGTGAGTCAGGGGCTCGGAATGGGATCCTTCATTTATACCCCCTTCCGTTGAATAAACGATCAGGTTACCGTTCTTAATACAACCAGTACCGACTTCTCGGTCCACTTGACATCTACCATTTTCTGCCATTCCTGTACTTTCGGATTGTAAGGGTTTTCCAAGGGCAAGACAACGGTTAACTGTTAGCTGTTTCAGTTTTTATCTGTTTAACAAGTTGGTCAGCAAACTGTTTTGACGAGTACTTTCTAAGGTCTGCAACTTGATATGTGCTGTCTCGGAAACGCGAACCCACGATTCTACAATTGTTCGTTACTTAAATTCGCCTCTAGATAACTGTTGATCCAGACGATTCTCCCTCAGTGTCTCTGACGACGCTAAGGCCGGCGCTCGCGGTCAAGCTGGAGTGAGGAGCGTACTGGGTTACAAAGCAGAACAATTCTTGCTTGATGTAATCCTGATAGAAAGTTGTTTGTGTTTTTAGCCTCATTGCTCGAACGGAAATGTGTCAGTTTACATCAGAAATGCGTTGTATGTTTCTCACATAGGTGCACATTCCAATGAACAGTTGTTCAGGTGCTGTTGTGTATGCGATCTGTGACGTTCTCGGTCACCTTCTGAAGCAGACCAAACGCTGACCCCTTCTACTAGCCGGCGATATGAACGCTTAATTCAGCCGTCTTTCCCTATTCAAGAAGCGTCTGAGTGGTAAGTTTGGTAAATTAACCAAACTTAATTGTAACGATGAACAACTGCTGCAAACGGGCGCGGTTCAATACAAAAGGATGCACTGTGTCAAATGGAGACAGCTATGAACATATCAGTCATTGAGATAAGTCGATCATATAACAATCGGTTATGGGTTACACCACTCATTTAGACACAGTGGTATATCTTCCAGCAGCCACCTGAACTCGGATCATGCTGTTGTTTATGCCCGTTTTACTCCATCATTTGGTCAAAAGTTATACATCCGTAAGCCCAAAATACTTAACTGACGTCTTGACCAAGAAAGTGCAATGAATATTTATTAACAGGACGAACAAAGTGGTTTTTGCAAGTCAGGCGAGATATCCTAACGAGCACTGACCAGATCACAACAATCTTGATAGCTTACTCTAAGGAGGCCTGTTCCGGAGGAACTGTGCAGTTGTGACGGAATTTGATTCTCCTTATGTCGGTGAAATTTGTAAACAAACATCACTGGAGTACACTTGCCCTTAAATATGCCAACCACAATCGGAAACCCAATGAAAAGCCGAGTGTAAACCCTTTCAGAGACTGTGAGCATCGCTTGGTCGTACAAACGGAATCATCGGAGTAAACCCTTTTGCATGAAAGTAACAGAATGTTGTTTTCCCCGGACTGGTGGTTGAGCTGGCCATCGAATTAATGTAGGAGAAATGGTATCTAAAAATGTTGATTTCTTTGTCACCGAGTTTTCTCTGCGGTTGGACGGTTGGGCTGACCATTTTGAAGAAAAGTTCAGTTGGCATCACCCGAACCTAGTAGACGACGGGGCTCAGTTGTTCATTTATTGCGTTCTTTCTTAGGTCGTTAAAGCTTGTCAATACTTCTGGACCATATTTTCTCTATCTCTCTTCGTGTCTCCTCCAAAGGATTGTGAGCGGAGGTTGACATCAGAATTGAGGAAACTCTTGGGCGACTTAGGGAATTTGGGAGGCACTTCGTAGTTGGTACGCATTTCAATATAAAAGATGCAAAGTCTATGTCGACCACAGAAGCATCAGCGTTATTATATATATTCTGTTATATATTTGCCATTTTTTTGGTCCACATTCAATTTTGAAATATTCCTCGTCACTGTTGAGGTGAGCGGTGGTTTAGTCCGCAGTATATTCTAGACGTGTTGATGGTTCTTATGAACGAACGATCTTTTCATTGGTATTTCTTTATATAGTTGGTAAATCAGGCACCGGTTAGTCCAGTGTACTAAACTACTGCTGACATTAGGATTGTTTTATAACTAAGAGGAACCGATAGACGCTACATTTTTCTGAGGACTGTGGTCTAGATGACCTAGGATTGCTAGATGGTAGACATTTCACATTAGACCCGTAGACCATAGTTTGCCGACCTCTGTTATGAGAAGGGCATCATTGAATAGTCTTTCGAGTCTATTGAGCTTTCACCAACCAGTACAGGCGTCCCGGAATTTTAAAATTTGGACAGATTGTGAACCAGTGGCCAAGGGCAGTGCAACTTCTTGTATCCCTTGACATCATATACACAATGTGATACGTTTTAAGTAACATTTTCAAAGGAACAATGTTTGAATCTCCAGGACTTTGTGGATTAAGTTCGAGAATACAAGTTTTGAAAGTGTTGGACATCATCATCATCATTATAGACAGCAATACATCAGTGGTTCACACTGAAGCTTAACTGCCACACAACCATATTCATGGTTGCGTCTGGGCTAAGATACTGTCAGGGCGCCCAAACCTAGACAGGAGAACGACTAGAGTTCTCAACCAAATCCTTTGGCTAAAAACCCTATACCGTAAGGCAACGGGTGGGTAGCAGTGTACCAGAATTGGTACGTTTTCCTGAAAAAGATGTCAACCTTCTTCCAACCCCCAGCTTGGAGGATCAGGAGACTGGTTCATCAGATCTCTACGTGCTGGCCTGCCTGGTATGAGTGACTCTATCGGTGTTATGGCCACACCCTCCAGGTTTGCTCAGTAGGTCGTCAATATACGCAAGCCGTCACAACGCGCCAAGGTCCAGTCTTGTTGTGACAGAAGGTGTTGGTACTCAGTCGGTAAACTCGGAGCTGCCTCAATAAAGAAAACCTTGCACAACACGAATGCAAGGGCGATTAAAGCACACGAAACCTTTCTGGGCAAAAGGACTCCGTTTGAATATTGATAAAAAGATTAGACTAAATAGCGCAGAAAGTTTAGAGCCAATGATATCAGCTTTTCCGTGAACAAAATACGACGGGCTTAGTAGACTGTTTTCCAACCTTACTGGGTAAAATGACCATTCCCATTTCGAAGATGCATGATCTTCACTGGCATTTTTGAGTAATGACCGTATTGTGTTTCAGGACAACTTGGGGGTTTGACAGTGACTTAGATAGCATGCTGCACTTATGGTGGTAAGTGATGTACAATGAACAAAAATGTTAAGCCTTAGCGACTACTTATAGTCTTAACGTTACTCGCGGTTACACACAAGATTGCTTTTGCATTTCACTGATTCCTTCTCTCTTTGATATGCAGGCTATTTATTGCTTAACTGAACTGATAACTTCTGTTTATCTAATCCCAAATCACGTGATTACATTTCTCCAAAATTATTTGCTCCTTGCCTGGATTTTTGCACTTTTGCTAAGTACGTCTCTGCTGTCATGTGTTTCAATTGATTTGATCGGTTCTGCCATTCAGCATCAGTAAATTACGAATCGCACACAAGTCTGGTTTCATTCATTCTAGCCTGGCCATTGAAAATCATGGCTAGTTCGCCAGATAACTGCTGCAACCGGACTATGAGAACTTCTTCAATTTTTTTTATAAATGATGAATCACTTGATTCATTCCCGGTGTGTGGGTATTTAACCAATCATCTTAGTATTTATCAGAATTATTCATTGGTAACGCGTTTTGAAAATCATAAACCACGGTGTAATTGAAAACGTCATTGGATTGGTTGTTAACTAAGCAGCTTTCTTTTTAGATCGCTAGTCGTTTCATACGTTTTTTAAAGACTGAATGATACTGGTGCTGTGCATCTTGTAGAGTGTGCACGAAAAAAAGAAAACCTCAAGAGACTATCTGATATTGTTAAGAAATGCACAGTTACAGTGGACATTCGAGTAGTGTGTGTGTCACCTATTCATCGAAAATAATTGCTTTGATGGTACATGCAACGGGTGAACAGTAAATCATTTTGCAGTAAATTTTCTCACAAGGTGAAACATTATAAGAGATTTTGTATGACAGACGAACAGAGATAGGCAGGATAATGTAACAGGTATGTATCTTTTGTGAGTACCAGAGGAGTAAGAACCTGAGTTATTTGGTAGCACTAAAACTAGGTACAATAATAAGCTCAGCGTGTATCGGGTTCGACGGAGTTTTAATGTTTTAGAATCGTTCATCTTCACACAGAACAAAGTTGTTCTGTGGGTTTATTGGTAGGATTGACCTTAATGCATAACAGTCAGACCATTCCACTGTTTTTGTTAGTCTTCTTCGGATTATCAAAATTTCATGGTTGCTAGCACAGTTTTCGGACATAGCAAAATTATCGGCGTATTTACATTTTAAAGTACACGGTCTCTGCGGTCCCGTTATATAAGCGATCCTTATGTTTCGGCAAGATACCTCTGTTGCTGGAGATATGCTATATTACACGGACTATATTATACAGACATTGTATCTCGGAAAAATCTCCGGAGTCGTTAAAAGCTAGACGGAACATTCCTCCTAGCTTTTGAAGATTATCCGTGCTACTGGTGCCAGGCGACTGTCTATCATTGAAGCTGTCAGCGAGATAGATGGCACACTAATTTATAATAAGTCCAGAAGGTTAGAGCGTTGGTCGGAACACTTTGAGAGTCAATTTGGCTAGCCTGCTTCCTCTACCGTATTGCCGCCATAAATTTGTAATGTGGCACCCTGGGTGGTAGATACGGAATCACCCATCGAGACTGACGTTCGCAATTGCCTTTCGGCTTTCAATCATAATAAGGCTGCTGTTCCAGATGACCTCGTGCCGGCAGTTGTCGAAGAAGGTGAGGAGGTGTTAGTAGTGGCTTTGACTCACTTGTTTTAACTTGTGTGTACGATGGAGACCATCTCTTCCTGCTAGAGTCACTCGATGATAGTTCCTATGTTCAAGAAATGAGTCCGGGGCTTTTTCGAAAACCACAGTGGAGTAAGTTTGACCTCAGTGTTTACTGGGGTCCGACATCCATTATACTTGGTCGACTCACTGCAGTTCGGGAGGTAAACAGTAGGAAACAAGACGGGGTTTCGCCACGGGTTGGGATGTAGAGATTACATTTTCACTGTTCTTCAAATTGTGGAACAGCATCATGTGTATCGCCGGCCAACAATCGACTGTGGAAGTGCGTTCGATCCGGTGGATGGAGTCGCTTAAACGCAAGGGTGTACGGATCAAGTGTGTGAACATACTATCGGCGCTTTATTCCCATTCTTCTGCTCATGTTAGGGTTTGGGGTGAACTGTCTGACAGTTTTAGAACCATGAGCGGCGTACATCAAGGGGGTTCTCTTTCACCATTTTTGTTTACGTTTGTTATTGACCATATAGTGGAGGATTGTCTCCGGCATTCACAAGATGCCTGCGTGGATCTGCTACCTGTTGGGAGGCTGACTGATCTTGATTATGCTGGTGACAATGTGATGATGTTTGACACTTTCGAAGCAGCACAAATAAGACTAGAGGCTATTTCGCGTTCTGTTGAATACTTCGGGGTGCACTTTACAGGTTCGAAATGCAAATTGCTTCTGCGAGATTGTTGTGATTACGTAGATTTAATGTTTGGTAATGAAGTAGTGGAAATTGTTGACAGAGTTGTTTACCCAGGAAGCTGCATTAGCGGCGGCGGCGGCGGCGGAGTTGTATGGAATGAAGTAGAAGGGCGTATCTCTGAGGTTAAGGCGGTGTTCGCTAATCTGAGTCACCTATGTTGACAGAGAGGTGTCTCTGTGATTCTTAAACAGCGCGTATGTAAGGCGATAGTGAAAGCTGTGTTATTTTAAGGCAGCAAGACTTGCCTGTTCAGAGTAGAAGACGTGAACCGTCTTCAGGTATTTGGCCACCGATGTTTGCGTCGATGCTTTGTATCGGGTGTCACCAACGATTAAGCAACGAGGAAGTTGAGAAGCGAGTATTTAGTATTGATTGTCAAACGGGTTTTTTTTCTCCCTAGTCCTTACATTTACACAGTCTTGGATAGTTGGGTGATGTACTAAGGATGCCAGCTACTTGTCTGCCGCACTGTTCACTGTTTGTCGGTGCTACGGCCGATTGACGCTAGGTGCTAGGTGGACAGATACTGATTTGTTGTAGAGAAATGGAATCGTTCACGAAGGGGTCGGTCACTGTAGATGGGGTTCCTTTCAATGGGTTGGGACTATGGCGACTCACAGAGTTGGTGGTTGAAGACGCTAGGTGGGATGACGGCTAATCGCGCTCAGTGACTTGAATGTTGTCGTTGCTTGTCCGAATTGTTTGTGGAGTGAGTGCGCTGAATGATGCGGGGCACAATGGAAGCCGTGAGGAAGGCTGTTTTACTGATGACGCCTTATTTTCACTTACAGCCCGGTTATTTGTTTGCAAGTTGTAGGCACCTTGATTTTGAATGTAGACTTAGCTACTTTTGGCATTTAGGTCCTTTGCCGTGTGCTCTTTCTTTCTATCTCTCTTCCTGTACAGGGTTTCCTTTCTTTCTCGTTATGATTGTGTGGCAGGTGAGCATCAGTGTGAACCACTAATGGATTGCTGTCTATCATGATGATGATGACTCTATTTGCGAATGCCGTCCTAACCTTTGAAGGCACGAGCTTCTGCTTCATTTTCTGTACCTCCGCTGCTGCTGATGCGATATCCTAAACACCCCCCGTTGACTTCATTTTACAGCATTAGGACGATGTGATTACAGCAGTCTTGCAATACCACTTTCCATTTTGATGTTACTGAGTATATTCTGAAGTATTTGACAGAGCGTACTGCTCAAGAAAACGTATAACTTTGTTTGTGGCACTTGAAAATCGTTTACCTACAACACGTCATCACCGTCAAAGTCATTCAGTCTGCTACCAGGTGGGAGGTCCACGTCGGCATCTTGTATGTGTCGTAGACAGTCCCCCATTGTTTAATGTGTGACCAAATTAGGAAAAACTAGCGAAAGCGGGTGACCTTCGTGTACACCGTTCTTAATGCCGAAGCGGTTGCGCAATTCTCCGTAGACGATAAGCTGGGTTGAGGTATGTGTGCATTCAATTCAACCTTTTTAACTTAATTTTTCGGATCCTGGCTGTTTTTGTTAACGGGTTTACTTGTGGAATAGTCACTATACCCCGTTTTCTCCGTTTTTTGTTTGAACTTATGTTTGTTTGAAATTTTGTTCATTTCTCCTCAACTCAGGCTTCTCCGCATTGACCACAGCAGCCGGCAGTATTGCATGGAACACCTTTGATCTTTCTACTCGCGTTCCGTCTGCGATTGCAAGTCGATGGCTCACGGATAGTCAAGCAGATATCATCCTTGTTAGTGCGGCTCCGCAAATTTTCCGAATAAGCACCGCGGTGTTTAGTGCACTAAGTGCTACGACGGCCGGTTTTTACGCGTTGTTCTGGCAGTGGGATCCGTGTTGTAAATACCAAGTCGCTTCCCGCCTGGCTGCACTTCCGCGTGGTTTCACTTCCGTGGTGAGCTGCAATGGAACCAAGCCATCCCTTCTCTCCGTTCCCGGTCGAGAATCACCTCTGGGCACGACCAGCAGTGGGCACAGTCCTTCGAATGGTTCGTCCACTCAAAACGGCACCACTCGTTCACGACCGGTAATTATAGAAAACCGACACAATCCGAACGGTCCCCCACTACGTCCCGTGGTACTTGTTCATCGAGATGATAAGAGGCGAAAACTGCTACACAATACTGTGGCCCTGACTTCGACTCTCATGGCCGGCTATGTGCTCTACAAGTGGTCCCGATCCAATCCAGTCTAGTCCGTGGTCGTATGTGCATTCATTCTAGTTCCTAGAACTGATCCTTGTATGACAATTAGCCACTCGTGTACGAGCATGGATCTTATTTC
This sequence comes from Paragonimus heterotremus, assembly GCA_013368495.1. Taxonomy (NCBI): domain Eukaryota; kingdom Metazoa; phylum Platyhelminthes; class Trematoda; order Plagiorchiida; family Troglotrematidae; genus Paragonimus; species Paragonimus heterotremus. The sequence continues at coordinate 17,092 of LUCH01003236.1, read as the reverse complement.
GCGCAGTTCACCAATAGATGCAATCTAGTTTCTTACCATTCCGTGTTTCAGTAGCATTCTATACTGGCAACAAAACTCGTGGTCTATATCTTTTAAAACAGACACAATTTGTGAGTAGAATTTTCGCAGCCTTACGTGCTCACTTGCGTTCGTTCAATCAGGTCCCTGTTGCCTGTGAACATTCGTTCCAGGTTACTTCCCCGCCCACTTTCCCGTCTACCTTTGTAAGTTCGATTCCTTCCGCCTTCATCTGTACTGACTGACCCTTATTTTACCTTTCGGAACTTTCGAAATGAGTCTTTGGTTGAATTATCCAAGTTTTCGTTTTTCATTAAAATGGTTACTAAGCTTATCATAACTGGGTTGGTTAGTCTGATGTTTAAAGGCGAACAGGTTGTCACGATCTTATTTATTTGGTTACATATAGGCTTAGCGCTCCTTTGGCGTAAGCCTGGATGGAAGCCATGAAATTAATTCTTTATGTAGGTGTTGCGGTTATTCTGCTCCTCCGTGCTTATTCCCATTCAGGTTCTAACAGGATCAGAAAGAGCTCTGCTGCTAAAATTCTCATTTGGTTAGCGGAATTCGTTGTCAAGCTTAGTACCATTTAGGACATTGTTCGATTGCTGTTGAAAGTGAATTCGATATAAACGTTGTCTTTACCATTTACCCATTTCGAACTAAAACTTTGGAAACAATTTACGTTCTAGGATTTTGTGGTGGTTACCGGTCTAAAATGATGATCGTACAGTCGGAGGCTTCCGACATATAGACTGTCTCGGGTACTTTACGTCATCCACAGCTTCTTCATCTTCGAAAGACTGGTTGATTGAATTCAATTATTTTTTTAATGATTAAACTTCTATTACGAAGGCCGGTCGTTTTTATTAGCTTTCCGACAGATGTAAATCAGCTTGTGTGCCAACATTGCATCCCACTGTTTACGAGCACGGCTTGTTCAGTTGAACAGTCCACATCATCCTTCGCGTATTGGGGCGTACATTAACGATATTTAACAGTCATGTGGAAAACACATCACCTTTGCTTACTATTGACTGTTGGAAGGTTTTATTCAGTTGCAGGCCGGACCTTTTGTGAATTGAATGACAGTAATTTGAAGTAGACGAGATCGGTTAATTTAATCTTCATGAATACTTAGCTCTTTATTCTATTAATCATCATCTGATGTATCTCATGGAAGTGACTACTGAATTTCCGTCCGTTGATTGTGGACGTACGTTTCGTGCGTGCTTCCTCCGAAAATAAGTGGACGTGTTGATGCTATTCCGTTCTTGTCTGTTCAACTTTCACTGTCTTAGCTTTCTCTGACTGCTAAGGTTAAAGTGGTGGTCAGTCGATTTTAATTTGACAATACATGACTCACATTTCACATACGAAAACGTGCACTCACTCTTCACTGCATGCCGTCCACTCCGCTAAAATCTTCAAGCACATCGCAGGTTATTTTGCAGACCCGGCAGTGTGAACCTCACAAAGTAAGAAATCGACGTGTATATGTATTTATCTTCAGCAGGTCGTACAAACAGATCGGGTTTAAGCAGCAGACAACGGAAAAACCGTAAGTTCAGATACCAGTGATTCGACTTTTGTAACTGAACTTGAGAAGCTGGACATAGATTTTGAAAGACGATTATTGGAAGGGTTTAGGTTTTGTAATACAGACTATTGCTGTATTAGGTCACTGAGCAACAGATTGTGGGAAGTCATTGGATATATATATATATATATATATATATATATATATATATATATATATATATATATACGAACCGAAAGTGTACATTTGTGAGAGTGTGGAACTGAAGGCCTAACGAGTAAGTATTCAAAACTTGATAAATATATTAACCACACGCAAGATGACTTCGGACTTTGGATCAATATATTATCATAAACTCTGAAAAGTGGGTTGTTTTCTACTTGAAATTATAAACGGACATCAAAAGATGGTTTCTTTGAGAGAGGCAGTTACATTGTCATTGCGCTTAGATGTGTTAGCTGGTAGTGACCATGAGATGGATCAGACCACTCTTTTGGGGGAATAACTGTGTAACGAATGTCAAAAATGGAGATCGGAATATATGGTGTGGGAAAAAGAATGATCTTGCGTTTTCGAGGACGCGGAAATCGGTAGTTGGAAGACTGAATTGTGAACTCTATTTAATGTTATTATCTAATGTCTTTATATGATTTAAATTCAGATAGACTTTCCGACCAGCTCCTTTGGGTTTAAGATTTCGCCATAGTTTGAGCTCATCCGTAATTCATATCCTCGTTTCTTTGTACAGAGGACATTCGTGCGCTGTATTCCTTTTGAAGAAAATGTAGTTTTTCCTGTCGACGCATTTGAAGGGAATGCTGCAATGTTTTTCAAGCATGTGAATAGCCTTGCATTTTCTAATTATCAATGACAAATTTGAGTAGATTAGTTATAACCACCTCTAACGTTTACCTGATTGATAGACTAATTTACTTGAACTTCACTGTGTGTGGTTCTTTATGCAGTAAGTTGTTATCTTCGTAAACACTTGCTTGCAGGTTAAATCGAACCATGTATATTGACCTGCCTATTACTAGGCTATTTATCGACCAATATGGCTGGTTGCAGGTGTAAAGCAATTAGCTAAAGCCTTTCGATGCATCTAGATTGCCGGTTAATCGTACGTGAGTGTATGCGTCCGAATAATGTTCGCTATAGGATTGCTTAACTTATACCATATTGAAAGTCAAAACGTGGCGAACGTGCTCGTTTTCGATGTGTCATCTTCAGGCCAAATACAACAATAACTATGAAATTAGTTGTCAAGTCAAGATTTTATGGAACTTTAGTGTGTCGTTGTTTTGCCAAAAGAAATTGGTTACTTTTCTGCTCCAGAACGGTCATCTGCGTTTACCGCATTCACACCTCTTGGCAATGCATATTCCATTACGAATTCTTTACTCGGTTACAACCTTATATGCGTTTAACTAAGTTCGCTTGTTTTTATTGAGTCACAAGACGACCTGTCATGGGCGACGAATTTTTACAGCCCTGTGGTTTTTTTCATATGTGCATTGTTTGTATCAGGCTGTTTTGGGTTGTTTTTCTGCGCTAATTTGTTAAAAGCTCGTGTGTGTCGAGAAGACATGTGATCCAACGATGGATTGCAGATGAAGTGACTAATGCAGCACGGATGCAAACCGCGATGTGATTCTGTCATTTAGTTTGGAACGCATGAGTGAGCATACCGGATTATGCGTGTTATTGAACCATATTTGGAGCTATCAGGGTGTATCGCGTTGGTTTGTATGGTTGCCATTTAGTCATACGACAGTGATATGAAAACTGCAAGTCTGTTCCGCTACGATTATTTATATATGTGGCAATCATTGTTTGCTTTTTGCCACTCTTGTTGAGTGGTGCTAACAGGCAAGCACTGATGAGATGAAGAAGCGGATTTTGATGATAAAAAGTCAAATAACTCCGTGTCAAAACCTCAGAAGTGCGTACATTTAGATAAGTAAACTGTTCGTCTACTGTTTTTACCACCCCACGTATGTTAGGTCCACACCTATGGTATTTGGTTGGGGATGATCTACCGAGAACTTGACAAAATAAATACGTACTTAACTTTAGCAGTTCTTCCAACAACTGGTCGTCGTTTGTCTGTACTTCGCTAATCATATGTTGTTTATACTGTGTTATGGTCCAATCTGATGCGTTATGACGCGATTCCAACCTTACGTTGTCTACGCACATGCTAGAATCGACTGACACGCGCTTATTCACACTCAGCCAACTGTCTTTGGTTGTGGCCGATCATTGTGATTTGATCTGCGTTTACGGACGCTTTGACTGTTTAACCTGGAGGAACAGGTTCATACATTTGCGTTAAATTTGAGGCTACATTAAGCGGAACGCCTGAACGAACCGTATTCGATGATACAATGTTGGTTCCGATAGCGTTGACGGCTCAACGTTTCCATGCGGGCAGTTTTTGATGAGATGCCGGGCACATTTTTGGCCATTCGAAATGTTTGACCAATGTGTATATGATGCTCACTTTCAACCACATGAGTGGGATAGCAATGTTAGCCTATTATGTTTCATCTTACCCCAATCAACGTGAGTAGTGCTTCCGGATTCGCTCCAAAAGCCGTGTTAATGTTCGATAATTATAACTTGCTTCACAACAACAAGCCAGCAGGTAAATAGACGTAGATCTGTCCAGACGAATAGCCTACCTTTGGTATAAAACCATTGAGCTGATAACCTATTTAATTGGATGCAGAGCTCAGCTATGGTAAAAGTTCCGCTGATTGCCTACTTAACTCTGTTAGTTAACTATTTTGCTGCATTATCACCTTCGCACGTTACTCGACTATGTTTTTTTCTCATGTCGTGTTTCAGATTTAGTTGGCTTTTTATCATACAGCGGTAACCCATCTGAATGACCTTCATCTTGGAGGAACGGTTTTCATAGATTTGAGGTCATTGTTTAGCGTATCTGTCGGACACATTTCGGGTGCTCTAACATTCATATAACGCGCAACATGTCGCTTCTGTTTTGAAGGTGAAAAACTGTTAAAGTTTCTGTACTGACCTATTTAGATATTCATTTGATAAGTGATGTGAGTGAGCAGATAGAAAAGTTATTTGGCTTTCGACCATTTCCTCCTGTGTAAACCTAATAAAGTAATAGACCCGATTCAACCTGCTAAGCGCTATACACAGATTTGTTTCAGAGTTAGCGATGATAAATATCTTCATATCTTCATCTATCTGCCGTAATGATTGAGGCGGCTGATAGTGGATTGAAGCACGGTGCTCCCAAGCTTTATCGTGAACCAGATTGGACTTTGGGGCGTTGTGACGGCTTACGCATCTCGATGACCTATTGTGCTAAACTGGAGGGTGTGGCCATAACACCGATAGAGTCACTCATACCAGGCAGGCCAATAGGTAGAGGTCTGACGAACCAGTCTCCTGGTCCTCCAGGTTGGGGGTTGAAAGAAGGTTGGCATCTTTTTCAGGAAAACGTACCAATTCTGGTACACTGCTACCCACCCGTTGCCTTACGGTATAGGGTTTTTAGCCAAAGGCTTTGGTTAAGAACTCTAGTCGTTCTCCTGTCTAGATTTGGGCCCCCTGGTAGTATCTCAGCCCACACACAACCATGAATAATCATAACACAAGTAATTCCATACTACATCGGCCGTCTCGCAGTATAAACCGGGTCGCCCTGTCTGCTGCATACAGCAGGGTAGATAGGCGAAAACGTGCTGCTACTGACCCCTCTCCCACTGTCCTATCAAGCTCCATCCGGGTCCTTATTTCTGATGATTACTGCACAGATCCCACAATAGATATAGCCTATCATACTACCACTCTGCCGGAAAGTAACATCTTTTGTCGCTCAGCTAAATTGCGAATTAATATAGGTGCCCTCGGCGTTCGCAGTCTAAAACGCACGAACGTTAGACTCGTTAACTGTCGATGTCTATATCTCGCAAACTAGAATCCAGGACAGTAGTCACCGTATGGAACTAACAGAACCCGCATTGTTTATGCGATACTGGTTATACACTTCGGCTGACTCCACAGCCGCCGTTACAGGTCTGGCTGGAATAGGTATAGTCCTTATCATGGCGGCTGCAGCTGCATTGATAGATTGGATTCCTGTTAATAGTAGACTTTGTGTCGTCCGCCTGGCAGTTTCTGTTAAGGCCAGTTTTAGACGCAAGACTTTCAGAAATTTATTCAGTGTCTGCTTACACTCCTACTGAGTGTATTGACGTCGGCATCAAGGACACATTTTACTCGAATCTGACCGTTCTCCTTCAGTGGACACGTGGCTCTTATATAGTCTTTCTGGTCGGAGGTATGAATGCCCAGGTGGGTCGCCTTGATGAGGTCGAGTCTGGTTTAGGTAGTAGGTTCGGGATAGCGTCACATCGGTCAGATTATGGCGGGCGTTTGGTGCAGCTGTGTGCTGAGCATAAGCTATTTTTAGCTAGCACTAGTCTCAGGCATCGTGCGCGTCATTGTTATGCTTGACGCTCACCTTCTCCGAATCAGGCCTGGTCTCAGATAGACCACGTAGCTGTTAGTTATAGGTGGGGTGGTTCGATTCAAGAGAGATCACATGTTTGGTTTCCGACCATGCGTTGGAACTTCCCCGTTTTGTTCTTACTTTTGCTCGGTAACCACCCCACCGATAGCAACGGCTGGCTGTTGAGAATCTGGCTATGCAGTCGGTAAAGCATAATTACCAAACCAGCTTTGAAAGCCGACTTAGTTGTACTCACTCCGAAGACCCTAATGGCTGCTGGATCGAGATCTCGCAGGCAATTTATGATGCAGGCATTGTTTCATGCGGCATGGGGGTTCATGGGTTGAACAGACATTGGATCTCAGAGAAATCCTTGGAATTGTTAGAAACCAGACGGAACATTCCTCCTAGCAGTTCACATAACAAACCTAGGAGAGATATCCGCCTACAGATATCACCCTGAAGATTGGTCATGAGGCTTGGCTCTTGGATAAAGTTAAGGAAATGGAGACCACTTTTGTTTCAGAGAACCCTGGCAGACTATTTAAGGTTATCCGTGCCACTGGTCGTAGGCGATCGTCTGTCAGTGAAGCTGTCAGCGAGATAGATGGCACACTAATTTATAATAAGTCC
>LUCH01003235.1:3534-57134 GCA_013368495.1 Paragonimus heterotremus | reverse complement strand
CTAGAAGAAAAAAGTTACTAAGAAGGTTGAGAATTAATAAAAGAAGACTAGCCGCAAGAACATCACTCACAATTGATCGCAGCCGTCGCATTCCCATAGACTTTTCAGTCGGTCCCTTTCGACTTCAACTCATCACATCCAGTTGGTGTGAAGAGGACGGTCATCAAATCCCTCGTTAATAGAGCTAATAAGATCTGCACCAATGAACTCTCGAGAACAACGGAAATTACTCATATCAAAGAAGTGCTTGCTGCTAACCAATATCCAAACGCGTTTATTGAGAATGCAATTAAACGCATGTCAACTAAGGAAGAAACCAAAACGAACAGAACTTCCAAGTCTACTATGCAAATACCGTATCGTGAACAAAGGTCTGAAAAAATTCGCTCCATACTTTCTCGGTACGTTATGCGGACCGTATTCCAGTTAGATAATGCATTAGAACGACTTGTGATGTATCTGAAGGATTCAGTTTTTATAAGTGACCAGACAGACTGTGTTTACGAAATCAAATACGGTGATTGCAGTATCAGCTACATTGGAGAGACACCTAGACAAGTGAAAGTACGTGTTGCCGAGCACAAAAAGCATACCAGGTTTCCTCCTAAAGATGCGCATCAACTTCGCAAACTAGAGAACGACTTGGCCGTCGCACTTCATGCACCGTCAGAGAATTACAACGTATGTTTTAATCAAGCCTGATTGATTCGCAAGAGTTTGCCTTCCCATGCGGAGCGATGCTGTGCTGAAGCCCTCACGATTTACACAAAAAACACCTGTATTAATCGCAATGATAGCAAACCCCTGTCTGTAGTGTGGCGTGGGTGGATAAACAATACCAGACACAGACGCGTCTTACCAACATCTGTCTCACCCCCACTTAATAGGCAAATGATTAGATGCAGCGCAGAATGACCTAGCCACGGCAAATCCCATGTGACTTCTGTTTCTTTGTTAATGCGATTTAGATTGCAACACTCCTGAGGAAGGCTACCCGAGGTAGTTGAAACGAAGAGTAATACAACTTGCTCATAACGTTGTGTTATTCTCAACCCATTTGCCTCGGGCATTCATCACTTCTAGTGGTGTTCGTCAGGGGTGTCCGATTTCCCCCTTCCTGTTCGATTTTGTCATAGACGACATTCTGGAGTGTGCGCTGGAAGAGTCCAGTGAATTCGGTGTTGAGCTTCTTCCTGCTCCTAGGTTGACCACTCTAAAGTACGTGGACGACATTGTCTTACTTAACCTCCTTGCCGAAGAAATACAGGCCATGTTGAAAAAGGTGATTGACCGGGCTGGTTTGTATGGAATGCACTTCGCACCTTCAAAATGCAGAGTGCTGCTTCAAGACTAGGGCATTCCTACTCGTACTTTCTTCATTGTAGGTAATCCGCTTGAGACTGTGGACAGCTTCACATATTTGGGTAGCACTATCCCGTCAATCTGTAATATTGCTGATGAGATATCAGCGAGGATAACAAAGGCACGAGTTGCCTTTGCCAAACTGCGTTATCTATGGCGTGGAAGGGACGTTCGGTTGTCGCGGAAAGGAAGAGTATGTAATTCTGGTATACGTTGTGTTTTGGTATGTGGTTCGGAAACGTGGTCTGTTCACAAGTAAGATGTCAACAGGTTTGCTGTGTTTTGTTAGGGCGTCCATTTCTTTCCATCCAGAAACCGCCCCCGTCCTTGAGGAAAAAATCGATTGACTGTGTCCTAATTAGCGGACCTGTTCAGAGCGGCCAAGAGGTGACCTCGGCTAGTTTTTACCCTTCCGACTGTTTATTCCGCCTTGCCCATTAGTGACCTTAACCATTTTTTTTAATGAGTTGGAAATGCTCATATGGCCACTGCGCACCATTTAAGTACTTTTTCTTTGTCACACACGTTTTGAGGCGGAACAAAGCTATCTTTTTTGTACGCGTCTTTTGGCTTGTCTTGGGAACGAATACGGGGACGGTCGCAGTACTTTTCGGGACGGAGATTTCCTGTTAATTATTACCGGGATGAGAATCCGAATTCTACCAAGTGCATTACGATAGCAAGGACGAACCAGCGTATCGTTTAGGAGGGTTTACAACATGTTTGACCATCGTTGTCTCCATCAGTCAGCTCAAATTAAGTGGACTGATCGCGTGAGCAATGTGGTCGTTCGTCTGCGCGTATTCTGAAACGGTCGGGATGCGCGATCAATTGGTCAACTAATCACGTTGCGCAGCGTGTGATGGTTGGGTCACGTACTTCGTATGTCATTTGATCGTTTATCCTACCGGGCATTATGTATTGAGATCACCAACCGTTGGGTAAAACTGCGTGGTGGTCAACCAACAATATGGTCACGAAATATGAAGGCTGTGACTGCTCCATTGAGCAAAGTGGGTAGGTATCGCCTGCCTGGATGGGGTCCTCGTGATCACTCAAAGCGCTGATTAGAGACGCTATCCGAGATGGTGATGTGCCGCAGTTAATGGTGCACCTACATCCATACCATTGCTGGTTCTTGCGCTTGGTCTTCTTAGTAACGTTTTCTTTTGGATATTCCGTGTCACTGTTAAGGTAAACGGCGGCCTGAGCCACAGCACCCTTCGGTCAGGCCCATGGCTGCTATGATGATGTGATGTTTTTGTGACCCACGCTGTGTTTGGCTTTTAGTTAAACATTCCGTTTTTCTAGAACTGATCAGTTCACCTGTATTATACTGGTCAAGTGCCTTTCGTTACAGCTAACCGTTAGTTTTACTGTCTCAGGACTAATGATGTTTGCTTCTTCAAGAATACCCCTGCATTGTACGGTCGTTGTGTTTAGGCGCGGCCAGTATCATCTTTGGGTAACGATACGATTTTGGATGTGTGCATTTTAATAGTTTGCATCGTGTGACTGGACGATTGAAGGGGGGTTTACACAGTTTCCTACTATCATTTATTTGAGTTTTCTTCATCTATTTTCGTATCCTGAAAGACTGTCTCAATGACTCAATTTGTTACGATTTTCCGGTGGTTGAGTTCACGTACGGATGAGATTAACTCGTTGACGTTAATCCCTGTGGTTGACTTTGTTGTTTGAATTCAGGATTTGTATTCCACATTATCGTACATCCATATGCAATTGTCTGCTCTTTGACGGGTATACCGGGTTTTATGTCACTTCTGTGTAGCTTTATCTCAGAAGGTAATATCCGTGAATGTGTCATTCGTGATTCCTAAGTCATGTTATCTGGTTTTGTTTCTGCCTTCTCAGATTGATCGTCTTGAAGATTCAGACGGTTCGTGTGAACTTGACCCGGAGGGCGTGTGGATTACTTTCTGTCGGACAATAAGTGGTGTTCTTACAGGTAACACACCTCTGTGTTTCTTCTCAACACTCTCCAATCAGCCACGCACGTGAGAGCTGAACAGGTCAGATGTGTGGGTATATCTGTGCAACGCAACAGTCTGCTTCTGTGGGATAGGTCTGTTATTTTCCATTTTCGTCGGCTAATCTACCTCTTATAGAGAGACGTCGAAACCGCGTTCAAATGTCATCACCTGGCAAGATTTACGTGCTTCCGACCTGACAAAGAAGTGGAACAACTCGCTCATACTCCGAGTATGTTTTTTTGGTTCTCTGCTTAATGTACGCTGGATGTGTGGATGGATGCTGGTGTTTCACGCAGAACACCATCTGCGTCGTTTAGTTTCACATGAACGTGAAATGTTCACCTTGTATTTTGTTTAGGTTTGCACATTAACCTGCCTACACGGTGACTCGATTGTACCTCGTGTATGCAGTTTGAATCGACGAAACGGAGACGAATATATTTACTGTTGATTTCATATGTCTTGAGTCGAACCGATGGACATGTTTAGTAGCATGTTTCTTTTCACAAATGGGACAAACACCCAATAGACAATCATAGTGAAGACGACGATGATTATCAAGATTGTATGCATTTGAATGATGAAGGACAAATCTGGAAGATCAGCAAATACGAACGGTGAGCCCAAGGGAGTCTTGAGCATGTGTTTGTCGCATTGATCAGCTGCTTATGAGGAAGCATACTATGCGGCTAAGTGAATAGCCGGAAACTTGAAGCTGAACAGAAAGCAGTTTTGTGACGTGAGCGGTACAGAACTAGACGCGTTTGTCGATGACAGGTAGGATGGAGCATTGTGAGAGGTCGGAAGAGAATATCGCTGGATGAGAACTGAGTGAGCTGGAGACTCATTTATTCTCTGCATACAACGGTCATCTTGGAAAGTAGTTGCCGTGTAGGTTATTCTTCCTTAAAACTCTATGATCGATATTAACAAACATCCGTGCTCCTCGTTGAGATCCGTATGCTCTACCTTCGAAATATTTGTCAGCTCATACTGAGGACGGGCTGCCGCAACCAGTCTGGTTCATTGATGAAAACTGGCTATTAACAGAACTTCACCGATAAAATCACTCATGATTGAGACCAACGCACTCCTGATAACAACCTGCACGAGAATTTCTGAGGTAATCGTACTCTACAATATACTCTCAGTAGTCCTTTTCGATCAGTTCGACCTTGAACGAATCGTTCCGTGCAGACAGCTATCCTCCCTACCGTCCAGCTTTCGAGAGTAGTTTTGATAAAATTTCCGATCTTACGGAAAAGCCGACAGCTATTTCTGCGCGGTTTGGCTGATGACGGTCTGCGAGCGGGGTGACGTCAGGGTGTTTCGAGGTACGAAAAACCACTTCCTTTGAACTGGTCGCGCAGAAATATGTAAGAATCATATTTATAAAACAGGCGAAATTTCATATATAAAGGATATGAAGGGCATCCATCATGTTTACTGTTGACAGTTTCATTTGTCTCGTCGTGAAAAATAGGAGCAAATCTGGTTGAGATTTTCACGAGCTCAGTTTTCTGGAAACATTCAACCACCGTAAGCAACTGGCTACAATAGACTAAACTGTTTGACATCGTTTCCGGTTGGTGATCATTCGGATCTGGAGCTGAAGACACCTCTCAACATCAGTCAGTATGGTTGTTGATCTGGCCCGGTCTACGCTGACTAGGATACTACAGGCGACTTCACTTAACGTGCCACCCAGTACACACGCACTGCCGAAGTCAGTGACAAACCGAAACATAGTGTCTTGATGAACCAATGAATCGATTACGCAATCAAACACAAATGTACACCGCCATATGACATCATACAAAAATGGGCTGAAATGTCATTCATAGGACGGTACCATATATGCGAGTTGACAGTCGCGTACTGCCTTAACTCGTGGCGTAAAGGTTTTAACTACATGCACGTAAATGAGCAAAACAAAGGGAAGCAAACGCATTCGCGTTTTGTCGTGAAAAGAGCCCACCGCACCTGTGTCTTAGTACTTACTTGTACCCATCATGGGATGAACACTTGTGCTCACGCCACTACAAGCGAGTTGCAACACGATATACATGGTTCTACACACGCATCCTGTACCCGGGTGCGTACGTGCAGTGCACATATTTAAGAGGTCCAAAGCGCGTTTGTCGACATTGATCAACTGCACACAGATTTAAGTAAACATTTGTTGCATGGCGTGTAGTGTTATAGATAGAGGTTGGCCCATAGTCCAAAGACTGCGTGCTAACTTTAGAACCTACGTACATATTCAAACACTAGCGGGTAGCTGGTTGCTAACTCGGCGTTTAGTTGTTTTTAGATTGGCTGGTGGGGCAACAAGGACTAGAACTTAGCACGACAACGTTCCGACCCAATCCCGTATGGATCCTTGAGCCTACACAAACACTTGGAGTGATTAGGTGGAACGAAATGGTTCCTACTTAATCAGTTCGGGAGAGCACTTGTCACAATAACACTGGTAACAAGTAGAAGGACTCGCGGTGTTTGTGCGGTGAGTTAACGGTTGAAGGTCAGAAATAACAGACGGTTCATTTGTGATGTGTTTAACTTTGTTTGCAACATTATCCAAAGAGGAAAGGTGTATTTGGAGCCCAACTCCAGATTTTTTGACGTTATTGAAATGCAAGACGGGTGTGAGATTGATAACTTGCATGAACTTGAGAGGAAGCATACAGTACACGGACTCTGCACGAGAAAACAATGCTTTGCAGAGTGCTTGTAGCTAAGAGTTTATTGTCATTGGGTTAGGATAATTTACACGAAAAAACAAAATTAGGCGAAGTAAGGATATAGAATGTCTGTTGCTGAGCTATCGAATCGAAAAAACCACATCAGTAACCTGAGTGGTACTAAGCAATCTTAATTTATTGGGAACAACAGCACCTCTTTTTTCACAAGTGTTGTTGGGCGATAGGCATTCTTGATTAGCTAGTTCATTGCTGCGTTCCCCAATCTCGCCTAGGGCAATTCAGTCATTTGAATCTGATACGCATTTAAACTGCAGCTGACCGCCGTTTTTGGTTACTTAGCGTCGAGCGAACACAGTTCCGTCAGAAACAGCTTGCACGTGAACTCTGGCTGACTGAACCTTCTCAACTCAGGAAACCGTTCCAGTCTAGCCTCATTAACTGGAGAACCAAAGGAAGTAAAACGTAAACAAATTTTGATGAATCACATCTGAAGGTCTCTGTTCCAAAGTTCTTAATTAATTGTTCCACTGGGTGTTAACCGAAGCATGTGTTTGTGAGATTTTCTGGGATGCAGATAATGGATGGCGGCATCATCCGCGATAACATGTTACAAGTAGGATGATGTTGAAAATGGCCAGCGAGTAGTTATAGGAACGGAGTGGAAGAGCGAATGGAACTGTGGATCTCCGACATTCGTTAATTGCGGTCGAATGACTCTGTAGAAAAGTATCAATTTAGTTGTGGATCAGGTCTGCATATAGATAATTTAGCTTATAAAACTGCATGCTGAAGTCGAACGAAGGCTACAGCATGTCAGGGAAAAAAAGTCAGTGTCTGTGAAGATGTATTTGACAGCTGACCGCATGTCAGAAACGCAAGGACGTCGTCATCAAGTGGGCATGGTTTTCATGATTTTTGACATGAAATCAGCAGTTTCTAGAATTCTGTAGTCCGAGTAGTTGTGTCAACCTAGTCTCTTTTGGCAGATGTTGAAGTGAACACTTTGTGTATCGATTTGATATGGATCGTTAACAGGGCTCCTGTTCACTACGGCCAATCTTTCCCACCAGCGAGTAAAGACATCGTCTTACCAAAGCGTATGTAATTAAATGGTCATTTTGAAATTTTATGACATGCTTTTGGACATCCAGGTTTACTAGTACCAGTCATGTGTCATGTCTCTTATATATCGCCTTTGAAATACTTCTTTGACCGTACACATGCGTGTATGTATATTTCTGTACCGGATGAAACTTTTTGTCTGGTCGCAGTGAAACAGTATCTAAAAGACTTGTCTCAATTCAGCACACGTGTGAACATATTCAACATACCATCACTCGGATTATTGTTTTTACTAACTTTATTGCTTTTGACGATCATCGATGCGTATTCTCATTATTTCCCTCTTGCATAGAGCATGAAAGCTGGTGGACACGTTCTTTATTGGATGACTCGGATGCCTCGGTTCAAAGCTCTGGCTTCCTATCGTTTTAAAACCACCTTGGCATGTATTCGCTTAAAGCTTCTTCTAGATGAACGACCAATGGTAGGTACAGGCTATTTCTATTTGCTCATGGTATCTAAGCTATTATCTGATTTCTGGTAATCTTTCAGATATGCATTCCCCGTGTTGTCCGTATAGTAACTGAAATCTGCCCGTTTGCGACACCACGTGATTCGTGGTTTGGTGGCGGTAACATAACTGATCGTTCATTAATTAGAACAGGTGTCAACTATTCCATTACATATAAGTGGACATGCAAGCGACTATTCATTCATTTAAAAAGTTAATTGTAGAATGCTGCAAGAAACGCATGTTGTTAAAGTGCAGAAGACTGAAAATCGCGCCCGAAATGGACGCAAAAATAGGTCAATGGAAACACCGACTCGTGTTAGCTTTCTAGAACCTAATTTGAAGTGGGTTGATTTGTTTGTCAAAAGTGGCTAAGCCCTTTACTAAGACGTTTGTAAACGTAAAACGCAATTGTCGATTGTTTTAGGTGCTCTCAAAATACATTCGATCGTTGATTTGTTCTGCGCCTAATATGACCCTAGCCGCCCGGTTCCGACCGATACGCCACTGGGGTCGGATTCAACCCAAGTTCAGTCGTGTGACGGGGTTTCCAGTCTTTTAAGGTTTATGGGTTGACATTCTACTGGATCGCTGCAATGTTGGCAGTGACAAGCGAAGTTTGTTGTTTACTTCAAACGTTGTCGTGTACACTTCGTTTACGTCGTTTGTGTTGTGACTGATATATGCACAACATTCCAGCCTATCTGACCCCATTTTGCTTTGTTTTTGGTTTCATTAAGGTCACTGCGTCAAGTGCACGTGTCAGTATCATTTCTGATTCGGCACAAACACGTGATCAGCTATCTTATGTTAAGCTTGCGTAATAAATTGCGGATCAATTTGCACCATTTTTAGCAGTTTCCGTGATCTGTTTTCTGATTGGCCAAACCGCATGCGACCAAATTCCTGTCATCATTGCATGACCTCCCTTTCGTTTTTTCGATGTTGTGGATTGTGTTTCGAAGGTTTCCTAGAGGTTATTCAGTTTTAATCATCGGTGAGCTCAATAATTTTTTCATTTCACTCCTTTCTGAGTTCCAGAATCTTCGAAAATAACTGGCATCATCCATAGGTGTTTTATTGCCTCTACAGATCAAACCAATCGGCTGCCTATGAGACTGTTTCGAACGCATTATTGGTCATCATCTTTATTCAATCTGACTGCCTACCCCCACTTTTTGCCTTGAGGATAATCATTGATAGCATCTCGCTAATGCAAACTCGAGATAATAGTGTCTCAATTGGCATCAAATATCTCACTGCACTTAGTGATCGTGATCACGCTAACGACATTGGTTTAACTTGTCTCCTGCCCAAAATCGTTTGTTCTCGTCCGTTCATTTACTAACTGATCTATATGGGATCCACTTTCACCAGAGCTTTAAAGACTAACGGGGACCGATGCATGTGATCATCGAGGCGCAGTGTTGCGCTGGCATACGCACATTTCAAAGATGCTCACGATGCTCTACTCAACTGGAAGTCTCATTTCACGATGTTTGCAACTGCACGGCCGGCTGTCTGAAAGTGATCGACTTCGTAGGCTGTATAACGGGCAGTGCTATCACAGCAGATGATTGGCAATGCAAGGTGATAGCCTAAATCGGGATGTTTCGGTCATGAAAAAAATCTCAGCAGCAACGACCTGGTCAAGGTAGCAATTGCATTCGACGGACATTGTCGTCATAACATCATGGCCAACTTGTGTGCTCATTCTGCGTATTATGAAGATGGAGGCTTGTTTGATTATTTGATTTGGGGGACTGTGGAAGTATTTCGACTATCAAAACGATAGTAACACTGTGAGGCACCTGCATTTTTACGGTTATCTCGATTTGATTCCAATATTCTTCCGCATAACTTCTTTAAAAATGTTGTCGGATGTTTGTTTTGTGACACTGGAGAACTTGGCTGGCAGAATTAAACTTGCCGCGCTACTACGATAAGCGATAATGATACCCAACTTATCGTTGTTACGATCTCTAAGAGAAAGGGGAAGAAAAAGAACCACGCACAGTATCTTAACCACGGAAAAACACACGGTACCACGATACATCGTGAGAGTAAGAACACAACCCTCACAGCGTTGACCCTTGTGTAAAGGAAAAGATAATCTCCAAGCCAGCTTTATTTAATCCTCAGTTCGAGGATGAAATACGGATGGACAGCCATTACATTTATAAGATTTTCTCACCTAAGGTCTAGGTCACTTAACAGACCATTCAGGTGTACTCTACAAAATTAAGCATAAAATGAAAGGGCGCTCATTTCAATTGGCAAGATAGCGATTTGTTTAAATTTATGCGCAATTTTTGAAACGTCGACCGTTTCTTAGCAAGCTTTACGTATGCAGATGTTTTTTAATATGTAAACAAATTGTTACGAGTGCGGTAGGTTAATTCAGTGCAACGGGAGTAGCTGTCGTTTGCTTACCACATCAGGCCAATAGTTCATACCTCATAAACTAGTTCGGCTTATATGCGGAGAGAGTGGGTCACCAGGGTCTGAATGATTACAGTGATCTAGGTATTTTATAGTGATTTAATCCAAAAAACAACGTAGCCGCCCAGGATCATTCAGGGTGAATTTCTTCGAAACTACTACACTCAGACAGGGATTTAGTTGATATATAGGTTGATATAATGGCATTATGCATAAGCAAATATGGTTGAGAGTTCACATACGGTGATTCATTCTTGACTATTATGAAGTCAGTAACGTAGTGGTAAACACGGTTCCCTCATGAAAGTGTGGCCGGAGTTCTGTTCTCGGCCATGGATGATATACTGACGAGCTTTAACGAAAGCGAAACTCGAGTCTAGTGATTCTTTTCGGAAGGGGCTGACTGGAGTGTTTATGTGAATGCGATAGCTGCGATCACTTGTGAGTGATGTTCGATTTATATGGGTAACCGTTTACGCGGCGAGGCTAGTGAACATTATATATTAACGAGACAATTGGTCAACCTTGGCACTCCTCACAGATTCGCAGGTAATGTGAAGTCAGTGGTGCAGTGTTCAACACGGATGTCCCAGGAAAATGTTAACCGAAGTTCAAATCCTGATCGTGGCGATGAAGTACATTATTGGTTAGCCTAAATGAAGGCAAAACTCGAATCTACTGCTTCTTTCCAAAAAGGGTTGCCTATGTTGATACAAAGCTCTGATCGGCTATAAGTCGTGTTCAATTTATGGTGCTGCGTGTCATTTTGCCTCATATGTATGCTACGCTTATTTGTTTGACATCATGGTGTACATTCTGGAATCGACGATTCTCTTCTGTTAACGTTGGCTTTAGACAGTTTTCTCTCCATGCTCTCTGCTCTTGGTTTACGAGTTATCATTCCGGATACTTCCTGTACGCTGCATGCTTGCAAGCACCGCTTTTGCGCCTTATTCCCAGAACCTTTTCCATTGGCATACGAGCTTACTTAATACGCCGCTTCTCTCCAATTGCCCTGCGTTTCCCATTGTAGGACGTTTGTTAGAGGTAGGGTAAACATGAATCTAAGAACATAAGCCTGCATTCACCTCGAGGTTCGTATTGGTTCCTATTTGGTGGGTATTGTGTTTTTTTCTGTTTGGACCGCTTGCACTCTCTCAAACATATACTCTCAATTAGATTTAGCGTCTTCCATTGAGTCTTGCAAACTATGCTTACCTGGTCACTTTCTTAACCGTTTGTGAACATTATTACGTCATCTTTTGCGTTAACCAGCTGCTGATTGAATTCGTCTCTGTAAACTGCAGATGTATTCTGTCTTCCATTTATTTCAACTGATCAACGTTTTTGCACCAGGAGTAACAGTATATTTGCCAGCCATATATCGTTGTCGATCGTTCCTGTTTCCTGCTCACTTTGTTCGGAGTTTACACAACACTTTTCTTTTTTGGTACCTTATGTGTTAGCTCTTGGCAGACTGTCGGCGTGGTTCCGTCTGTTACGGCTGCCTAGAAACTTGGTTCCTCTGGAAACTTACCGGTGGCGAGAGCTTCTACACGGACGTCAGTTGCGCAAGTGTTTCTGGTTTCTACGACCCATTTGCTGTAAGTTCAAAATGTATTCTGATTGTTGCGAACGCTTGTGTTTGATTTCTCTCAGGAATCTCACAAATATTCAGGTGTATTAATGGGCCTACGGACTTATAATATATCACTTAAACAGTCGATTGGTGCGCTGACTACACAATTGTTATGGAATGCTGTACACTAGATGGGGATTTCAAAAATGTCGTTTACAATAACCCACTCTGATGCTATTGTGCACAAGCATGATGAAATCGACGTGTTAGTTTCATACACAAATACGGATGCGCTGTATCGCATCTTTATCATCCATAATCTTTACCTGTATTCTTTGGCATAGTATGCCATTAGAGTAGCAATATAATTGTTCCGGTTTCTCTTTTATCCGTTTTCTACTCATTTGAAACTGTTTTAATAGAACTGTTATCCGTAAACTTCCCTTCTACTTCTCGTTACCAGTTAAAATTTAAATAACAGATTTCCACTTAGTAAAACCAACTTGTGGAATAAAGGATTACCAGAATGTCAAAAAAAAAATGTTTTTGCGCACAAGGGTAAGGGTCATCAGCCAGAGGTAATTTCTTCGATAGGGACCGGGATTCGACCTTTGCACAGTTGAAAGCGATTGAGAAGATTGGGAAAAACTGTGTGATTGCTCTCCCTACAGTAATCCAGACGCATTTGCCACGCTTCTCAAATAGTTTTAATGACCCATGGATATCTGTGTTAAGTGGCTAGCTGATCATTCGATGGTATGCATTTTTAACTTAGCAAAACACGATTTGCCACTTCATGTGACTTTTCATGTGGTTGTTTTCACGTTTCAGAGAAGATGGAGCGGCCCAATTCTAGCCAGTCTTGGCATACCGCACGAGATTCTTCCCGAAGTACGCCCTTCTAGGTGAGTATTCGTCTGTTACTAGTTTCCGTTTATTTTCGTCATCATCATCAAAGGTGACAAGGCCGGACTACGATCACAGACAGTTTTATGGTTGAAGCCAGTTGACTCGTTCCTTTTCGGTCTTTACTGTTTCCAGCATACAATTCCTTTCAGGTTTTGTTAGCGTGGTTTTCATACTACTTGGATACAGAGGCATCTGGATTGGTTGTGAACATCGTAGATTTATTTTCTGAGCCTATCTGATACACTATAGACTCAGCAAATGTTTTCCAGTCGGTGCTCTAGAAGTTACGGTTAGTCTGTACGGTCGATTTGACATTTTCTGCCAGGTCTCCACCCTTGAGATTATTGACTCTGCTTCATCTCCTTCGTTAATTTCTGTTGCGTTCGCCTATTTCTCCACACATTTCTACTTGTTTACTATTTCTGTTAGCATCAACTGTACCCGAACCATCGTATACGTGAATATAGCTGAACAGATGTGTACGTATGCGCTGTTGAGTGCCAGTGCGTCAACTTTCGTGGAACCTGTTTTAGATGAAGTCGGCGTTAAGTTCTGACTGATAATGCCGTTCGTCTTGATCTTCTTACTTATTTCTTCCCTGCTACTATTATTCACATTTTTCATGTCGTTCTCACGGACTTCATTGCTGCGACAACTGGTTTCAAATGTGGTCTGGAGCTGTTAATAATCTCAGTGTGTAACAAGTTGCAGGGATTTAGTTGGTTTTCATCTAGCTCACATGCCTTGGCCGACTCAAATCTCTATGGTTAGGCTGACCGAACCTACTGGGCATGTCCTATCTTTATCGGCCTGCACAGCCGCACGAATAAGGAGCGAAACAGAATTAGTGTGGCATAACCTTTCGCGACTGACTACGAACTGTCTTGAACGCCGTTATTGACTACATATTTTGTCACATCCTCACATTCTGTCAGTCCGGATGGAGGATTTGAACTTGACTCTTCCACGGGCTGAAATGTCATCTTTAATCACTTTGGGATTTTAGGCAGTTCGTCCCTGTTGCGGACGCGTTCCCGTTGTTGCAGATAGTCGATGTAGTTTTGTCCTAACGCCTGCTTACTTGTCTTGCCAGCCGTTGGTGGTCTGGTTAAGTTGGATTACGTGAGTTGTACGAAGTCTGCGAGAGATACATCACATCTATGCGATCATTATATTCTGGGTTTGCGTACACGGCCATGGAAGGTTTAACGTTTTGACTAGCCGTCTTTGAGCGCACAGTGGTGGTGACTATAGGCGAATTGTGATGGCCTCTTCAATTGATAGTATACGACCTTTGACCTGTTTCGATTGTATCCCACATATTCGGTAGATTGGCTTGAACGATTCGGTCTGATTGATCAGATCGTAGCGTAGTGATCGCAGACGAACACGTCAGCCACATCGGTTGGTGCTCCCGAATACGTTCGGATAATCGCCGTGTTGTGCGGCCTATGTAGCTTGTTCCACAAGAACGAACGAAACGGTAAACACAAAAAGAGGTGGCATTAACAGGCAATATATCTTTCAGCTGAAGGTAAAATACTGGTGTGGAGGTAAACTGAACGCGTAGTTGAGCTGCGAAATACGTTTTACTGATAACTATATTAAGCTTCTTCATTACGGTTTCAGCGACACCATCACTCTTGAAGGGTAAGGAAATATAAACAGACTTTTTGTCTGCAGTTTGTGGTTTGTCTACCTTAGTGCTTACTAGCATATTTTTATGAATAAATTGCTCCTGATAGCCATTTTCAATGAGTATATTAAATATAAACTTTCCTCTCCGATGCTATCGCTCGAACATATTTTCGTGGCCCTAGCTGCCAGACATCGGATTAGGTTTCTCTTTTGTCTTAGTGTACATAACTATTGAAGTTTGTATACTGGCCCGTCCAAGTTGCCTTACGATACACCTTCCGTTGTATCGTGCCATCCTCGAGACGAGAGATGAGCACGTCTGGGAACGTTATACCTGCTGGTGATTCGGGTTCTAGGGTAAAATGAATATTCTTGTGCACAGAGTTGAAATGAGTCAATATTCGACTGAGACTTTTAGATTCATCTGCCACAGATTATATCGTCTACATAACGCTTATAAAGGGTGACTGATTTTATTTGATCAGTTAATGAACTACACTCTAGCTTTGCCATAAAAATATCAGCTAACAATGGGTCTAGTGACGACCCCATTGCTACTCCGTTCTTTTGACGGTATAGCTTGCCGGAGAACTTAAACTGAACTGCACTGATAAAGTATCCGCTTTAGCTCTTCTACTGACATTCCCACCTTGATATTACTTTCAATGTATTGTCCGAGAAACTCAATCGTTTCATTGAGTGGGATATTAGTGAAGAGAGATGTGAGGTCAAGCGAGTACGTTCAGCTGCTTTAATATTTCAGCAAATTCGAAGGAATCCCTCAAGCTATGAATGGCTAGTTTCTTCTTAACTGGCCCTAACAGCGTGGCAAGCCATTTTGCCGTTGCGTGGTACGAAGAATTGCACATATCTAAAATCAGTCGTAGTGGTACACCGTTTTTATGTAACTTCGGTAACCCGTAGAGTGTAAGAATTACAGTGCTTACTAGTCTAATTCTTTCAAAAGTTGCAGAATCTATCCGGCCCTTCTGCTTCATACATCTAAGTGTTTTTGTTAGTGACTTCTCAATAACTGTCGTTTTGTCCTTCTCGTTTTGTACACTAACAAGTTTGGTTTTATCGTCCACTAATGCCTTCATTTTACTCAAGTAATCGACTTTGTCTAACAGGACAATTCCAGCGCCTTTGTCAGGTCTGGAGATTGTTATATTCTCATTCTGTCTTAGAAATTTCAGTGAAGCCAAGTGCTCCCTAGTCAGTAAGTTTCTAGTCATTGATTTTCGGGTCAGATACTGATAACAAGATTGAACTAGGGTTACTTTGAGCATCTCAGCATTAACAGCTGATGATGGTTGGAGATCATTCAGTTGACCATAAAGGTTTTCAAATTGAGTTTCTAGGTCCAGCTGCCTGAATCTTTTCTTAGGACAACACAATTTCGATCCTAGAGATAATACTTCAAAAGCAACTTTATCTAAGAGCAGAGAAGAGAAATTATGCATGTACCGCTCGGGATTTTTCGGAAATTCGGTCTTCGGTTTGATTGGGTTAAGTTGCCTTTGCAGTTTCAATGTCTTCCTTTGTCGTCTTTCGGCCATAATCTGATGGACGTAATTTTCTACCTCATTTGCTTCAGTAGGCGTTAACTCTGTCAGTATCCCTTCAGCGACTGTCCGTTTGTGGTCCAGGTCATCTACTCTGCTCAGCCAGGTGTCCTTTTCGTTCAGAGCTAGACGCTGTGGTGAAGTTCTCATGGCGTTAATGCGATTTCGTCTAAGAATGGTCCAGTACTGTTTTGGGAATTCTGAACGATCTATGCGTTGTCCCAGAAACCCGTTGGCTACGTTTGTTCCCGTCAGTTGCGTACTGAACCTAATATACTTATTAAACTCTTTCAGTACGGTAGGGTCTTTGGTTTGTTTCAATACTGTGAATATACCCGCTTTAATCATAAGAAGATAAGGCCCTGCTCGTCTGCGGTCGCAATGCACTTGATCGAGTCAAACCATCTGATCAATCAGACCGAATCGTTCAAGCCAGTCTGCCGAATATGTAGGATACAATCGAAACAGGTCAAAGATCGTGTACTATCAATTGCAGAGGCCATCGCAATTCGCCTGTACTCACCACCACTGTGCGCTCAAAAACGGCTAGTCAAAACGTTAAATTGGATCAATATGTTTCTGCTTTATGATTGGTTGTTTGTCAGACTGGTCATGCTTATGGATAACATGTCACGTTCGTTTTGGTCACCCACTGAGTGGCAGAATTCCAGTGTACGCTCTCGAGTCTCGTGTTCTGATCCCGCACGGCTGGTCGGGTTATAACATTTTGCGACGGACAGTGGTAGATCATTCTCATCATGTCGTTATCACTTGTGGAAGTTCAGAAGCTTCTTAAGCAGCAGCACGAACAGTACGAAGCTACTCGGTTGAAGTTGATTGAGGTCATGGCGCAGAAAATAACAGTTCAACATAGTTCAGCAGTTGTAACCACAGTGTCCACTGCGGAATCATTGGCCAACAGCATAACAGAATTCAACTATCAACCGGACAGCGGAATCACGTCCGAAGCTTGGTTCAGGCGTTATGAGGACATATTTAAGGAGGACGCAGTAAACTTAGATGACAGTGCCAAAGTCCGACTACGCAAACTGGGTCCAACGGAACACACTCAGTATTGTAACTATATTCTGCCAAAGAACCCATGTGAATCTTCATTCACAGACACTGTACAGTGCTTGACGCGCATTTTCAGCGAACGTATGTCATTGTTCAATACTCGATTTAAATGCAATACTCAGAGGATTTTCTAACATTCGCGGGTGTAGTCAATCATGAATGTGCAAAGTTCAAACTGTCAAATCGCACCAACGTCCACTTTAAAACTTTAATTTTTGTGTGTGGACTTAAATCAGCATCCGATACGGATATCCATACACGTATCTTATCGCAGCTAAAAAAGAACCCATACATGAAATTGCAGATCGTGATAGATGAATGCCAACGATTAATAAATCCTAAAAACGGTACCAGATTGGTTGAAGATAAGCGCAACAACGACGAAGACATCAATGTGTGTGTTATCAATAAAACAAGAAGCATCCAGTCAACAGAATTCACAGCAAGACCACCGAGCGTGTGTTGGCATTGTGGGGAATGACATTTTGCGCGAGTTTGTACATTTCGAAATTATAAGTGCCAAAAATGTGGGAAAAATGGACATAAAGAATTTCGCTGTAGGAGAGCATCCTCATCCAGGCGTTTACCAGGGCCCATAGAGAGGTCGACCTATTATGTTAGTCGATCTAACGTTGTATTCGCCGAATTCGATAGTGATATTTCAAGTAACAAAAGATATATTGATATCTCACTGAATGGTACAAAAGTGCGACTACAAGTGGATACGGCCTCTGACATTACAATTATCTCAGAGAAAACATGGGATTATTTACACAGACTGGCATACGTCCAGACCGATCATGTGGCACAGAACGACTCGGGGACTCAAATTCCATTTGTGGGAAAGTCAAAATGTGAGTTTAAGCTTGGCAGTTTACATGCTTTTGGTATCTGTTACATTGTAAAGGATCCTAAGTCGAATTTATTAGGTGTAGACTGGATTGAGAAAACTGGGATTATTCGACGTGCCATTGAATTCAATCAGTAGTCAAGTCTGCCCATTTACCAGAATTATGTTCGCTTATCGGAAGCCAAGGTCGTTGGTTGACGCAGACGTAAAAGCAAAAATGATTTCACAATTGCAGGGACAATATCATAACCTTTTCGAAGAAGGTATTGGTCGGTGTATACAGGGAAAAGCTACCTTGTACCTTCGTTCAGGTACAAAACCAGTTTTCTGTCCCAAAAGACCGGTTCCATATGCAGCTATTTCTTCGTTGGAGGATGAATTGAACCGGTTGGAAAGACTGGGAGTCATCAGTCCAGTAAACTATTCGGTTTGGGCTACACCCGTAATAGTAATAAAAATGGCAAGTAGGTCGCTACGTTTATACGGCGACTTCTCAACTGATCTAAACGAAGCATTGAAGATTCATCAGCATCCGCTACCTGCTCCCGAGGAGTTGTGTACAAAGCTAAACGGTGGCAAGATTTTTTCTAAGATTGATTTTTCTGAGGCCTATCTACAAGTAGAAGTCGACACATGCAGTAAGCAGTTTCTAACCATTAACACACATCGTGGACTGTACCAGTTCAACCGCCTATCATTTGGTGTGAACTGTGCCCCAACGATTTTTCAGCAGATCATGGACGCGATGTTAGCTGGTTTGACGTGTGCAATGGCTTACTTGGACGACATTATTATTGTTAGAACCACAGTGGAAGATCATCAGTTGCATGTCGCTTCGGTCTTTAAACGCATCGAGGAGCATGGTTTCCGCGTCGAGTCCAACAAATGCTCCTTCATGGAAAGTATTCAATATCAAGGTTTCGTTATTGACCAGGAGGGTCGTAGGCCTGACCCAGAGAAGATAAAAGCTATAACAGATATGCTCCCTCCAACAGATAAGACTACCATCCAATCATTCCTAGGCCTGGTTAACTATGACAATAATTTTGTACATCATATACATGATGTTCGTGCATCACTGAATCATCTATTTACGAACGATTGTCCATAGCTGTGGTCAGAAGCCTGTCAGTTTTCGTTCGTACGTATCAAGCAAATTTAACCCATTACGACCCAAAACTATAAATAATTGTTGTTGCAGATACATCGCGGTGCGGCATTGAAGCGGTTATTCTGCACAAATTTCCCGATGGTTCACAAAATGCAGTCTCACATGTTTCGCACACACTAAATTCGACTGAGAAGAACTACAGCCAAATAGAAAAAGAAGGGCTCGCGCTCATATTTGCAGTTAAAAAATTCCACAAAATGTTGCACGGACGAAAGTTTACGTTATATGCAGACCATAAGCCTCTCCTGTTAATTTTTGGTACAAAAAAGGGTATTCCGGTTTACATTACCAACCGATTACAGCGATGGGCTACGATGTTACTAGGACGTAATTTTGAAATCCGGTTCAATAAAACATCAAGTTTCCGGCACGCACATGCATTGTCTCGTCTCATAGCAAAAGAGATGGTCACAAGGCCTGATGAGGACTCAGTCATTTCATCAATATCAACGGATGATAAAGTTTACAGAGTTTTTTCAAACTCAATCAGTAGTCTACGAGTAACTGCCAAAATGGTGGCAAAACCAACAGCGGAGGATGCTTTATTACAGCAGGTCGTGCACTGCCCCAAAATGGTCGGCCAACTGGTTCAATAGATGAGAGATTGTAACAATTTTTTCGCCTTAAGGAATTACTTGCTGTGATCAACGGGTGTTTAATATTAGCAGACCGCGTAATGATTCCAACAGTTTTACAACAGCGTGTAATAAGGCAGTTACATTCGGGCCATCCTGGTATTAGCTGTATGAAGTCCGTGGCTCGCAATTATGTTTATTGGTCGGGAATCGACGGGCAAATCGAAAATTTGGTTCGATCTTGCAGAAATTGCGCAGTGGCTGCAAAAATGTCCGTTAAATCTGAACTATACTCATGGCCCAAGGCTGATATACCCTGGTCACCGGTTCACCTTGATTTTGCAGGCCCATCGAACGGACTGTTCTATTTATTAGCAATCGATGCACACTCATAGTGACCAGAAGTTTTTCCCATGCGAGTCGCTACGATGTCAACAACTATTTCTCATCATCGACGATTATTCGCTCAATTTGGTGTTCCGGAAGTTCTAGTGACGGACAACGGACCACAGTTCAGTTCAGTTGAATTCCGAGCATATTGTTTCAGCAGCGGCGTTCATCACGTATTCAAGTCAGTTTATCATCCACAGTCTAATGGCCAAGTGGAGAGATTTGTAGATACGTTTACGAGGGCTTTACAGATACTGAAAGGAGAACGTAAGGTAGAGGAAATGATTGATGTTTTCCTGAGGGCCTACCGTTCAGCAGCTAACCCGGCGACACCGAAACAGCAGTCACCGGCTAAAGCATTTCTGGGACGACAGTTAGGAATTCCACTTGATGCTATACGCCCAAAGATCAATATGAACAAAAAGAAATGGGCCAATGGAAGCACAGTTCAGCAGGCATCATGAAGCACGTCCCAGATATTTCCGACCGGGAGATGCAGTCTGTGTGCGTAATCTGCGTCACAGTGGGAAAGTTTGGCTGCCAGGCCTAATTGTCAGTCGTAAGGGTAATGTTGTCTACCGAGTCAGAGTTGGGAAATTCATCTGGACACGTCATTTCAATCACTTGAGACAACGAGCCGATGATAGCCAGGAATGCCATCGTACTGACGATCAACTACCCATTGACATATTGTTAGGTACCTTCTCGTTAACGTCAACATGCCAAACACCCCCAGTCATCTCAGACACTTTGGATGTTCGCAGATCTAATCGTGTTCGTCAACCAATCCGACGTTTAAGTGTTAACCCCAGAAAACATTCTTATGACATGTGATAAACTCACTTTTGTTGAAAAGAGAGATGTTGCGGATGCGTTCCCGTTGTTGCAGAGGGTCGATGTACTTTTGTCCTAACGCCTGCTTACTTGTCTTGCCAGTCATTGGTGGTCTGGTTAAATTAGATCTGATTGGTTGTTTGTCAGACTGGTCCTATCTATGGGTAACATGTCACATTCGTTTTGGTCACCTACTGATTTGCAGAATTCTGGTGTACGCTCTCGAGTCTCGTGTTCTGATTCCGCACGGCTGGTTGGGTTTTAACAGTTCCCTTCGAAAATTTAAACGAAACAGTTAGAACACAACTGATAGATGCAAGCATTTCGTATGGACTCGTCAATGTCAAATTTACAGTGACTTGTCATCAATTAAGCACAGTTGTAAGAGAATTTGAAGATGCCGTTCTATGCGACCTACTATTTCAGTGACATTGTCCATTGTCTGTTTGCTGGGACTTCTTTCTGTCCTTTAATATTGACAGCATTTTCTGTACATACGAGTCTCCATCTAAAATGACTGCCCTAGAGCCTTTATCTAGCTTAAGTATTACTGCACTTTCTAATTTGTTCTATTAATGTCTGCAGGTATTGCTTCCTGGTACCACACCGGCCGTTGATCGGAATCATGATAAACCCATAATTTATATCAGTGAGTTTGGTTTTAAGCCAGCTCAGGTTGCTGACAATGTAAGATGGTTTAAAGCCGAACAAGACAACAGATAACCTAGTGTGACTCTTGAATAGTTGCCATCCCAGTCTGAAGGTAACGTATGAATTTGAGACTGTTAATTGTTTATCGTTTCGAGACATACTTATAAATCGCCGGGAACATGGTTCTATTAAAAGAGCTGTCTATAAGACATCCACGTGGTCCGGTCAATATCTAAACTTTAGTGGTTTCACACCGGTCCACAAAAAACGCGTACAAGCGAATACACTTTTCACACGAGCAAGACGAATCTGTACATAGAACAGTTTGCGGAGGAATTAGACTTGATCATCTTTGTACTGCACTCTGATGAGTATCCAAAAAGGTTCATAAAGAGGTATAGTAGACCGAAACGGCCGTGCGACGTGGTGGTCACTGTGAGAAAGAAGGAGATCTATGTAGACTTGCCTTTTAATAATGATTACAATATGTATCAAACAGCACAAAGACTAATGAATTGGATTAAACGAACTTTGAGTATTAGGTCGGGCCCAGGAGCTATCTGTATCTTCAGTCAAAGGAGATCAGCCTGTTACGTTGTGTCTTCACGTTGTGTCTGTCAATCTCTATGTAACTGTGAAGAAAGCTAAGTAGGCAAAACCGAGAGGTGCTTGATCTCCAGAGTGAAGTAACATTCGCCTAAATGGATGCAGGACTCCGTATTACCGAGGAACGGCAACCAGTGTCTGTAGTCTCAGAACACGTCCTAACCAATGGTCACAGTGTCGATCCAGATTGTGCATGCAGAATCCTATACTGCCATTCTGACCCGAGATTTTTGCGGTTTGCTGAGGCTGTCGCACTCAATCGATTGAAGCCGGGCTTATATGTTCAGAGGCAGTTGTTCATGAACTTGACCCTACCCTGAACTTAGTCACCTTTCCTAACCAACCGACTGACCATCCATCCCACCCCCCTAACTGTTCGATATAAAAAACCGTTCCATGTCATTGTAAATATGGTACTGATGAGTCAGTACGAAATGCTTACGTCTACCAGTTGTCGTATTCAACTGTTTCCTTCGAATTTTGAGACTTTAGCTCAGTGACCATCTTTTTTTTGCAAATGAAGAGACGTAAATAGTTAACGGCCTCAATGCTGGTTTGTTAGAATATCATTTGATCCGATGTGTGGTCATCCTTCGCGTACTTATTCATTTAGCAGACCTTAGACTCGTGTGGGATTGGTGGAGCGGTTTTTCTGAATACGAGAACTGCAGCCAAGTGAAGATTACGTTTAGTGTTTGTCGGGAGAGGTGGCTTTAGTGAGCTCCCTCTGGAATTTCGAATGCCAGGCATGTTCTTTCACGTTTTCTTTCTTCCAAGTTCCACAAACTTTATTGCTTAGCGGATTGTAGCGTACGCACGTATTCGCAAATTCACAGTATTCCTTCGAGTATACCTGTTTTGGTATGGAGTAAAAGGCATTTGTTGATGTGATTACGCATTTCACTACTGCCCGTGCACTCACAATATCTACATATTCATCTTTCCGCCTAGTCACTTCTTCGGCTACATTCGCCACGGACCCCTCAAGCTTTCGAATTCCACGAATCTAATCCCCGTGACCGCTCTCATCGGTGATGCCCAGGCAGCCACTTTGGCCGAGAACTGTCTGAGTCTTGGGCAGGCCAAGCTAACTCTCGGAACTGGCAGTTTTTTGAATCTGAGCACCGGAAGTAGTGCACGGGCATTGATGAACGGTAAGGACGTAGGCTGGAATGGATCCAAATACTTCGTCATTCACTTTTTATTTTCGATCTGGCGCTTTAATTCCGTGTATCTAATAAACGGGGTTTGACTGTGGTTCTTCATCTGTTAACAGATTAAGTATAAAACTGAACCGGTCGTTTGTTTCACTCGGCAATTAGTTGAAACGCAACACCTGGCCTTTTCTTCACTGTTATGGTAGGAGTTGCTGATTTCTGTTTGTTTCGTGCGGTTCTGAAAAAAAACATAACGACAGATGCATTCTAAGTCGTCGAAACGTTTTAAGTTTAGCGATGCCTTAACGATTATCTAGACTATTCCGGTCGGTCTATCTAAAACCTTCTTAGTTTGTCTACCACCGTGCCCGGTCGTTGATTTCACTCAGTCTTTTTACCGTAGGATGACAAAGTGCTTAACGAAACTTTTATGATCTATGGGGAAACTGTTCTTGTAGAATGTTTGTATCACACTGATTTCGGCAAAAACAACTCAACCCGTTATCACTTACGACGCAGCACTCTTTGAAACGATACAACATTTATGATTACACTGAGCAAACACGGACTGATTTGGCACTTAGGTCACTCAGTGTTTGAGTTTCCCTTTTGTTCAGTATGGTTTTTTTCTACCATACTCCCATTCGTCTGATTAAATCCATAACATCAGAGCAATACTTATACAGGTACTACATCGCTTTGATTTCTTAACGGTCCAACGATATAGTTTTCGTAACCTCTATGTGGAACCTGGTCTCTTCCAGATACGAAATCGATAACGATAATCTGGGTCACTATACAATTACTCAAGTCTGTAGTCTTTTGGATGTTTTGAAATTATATTCCCTTAAGTTACATTGAAATGTCATGCCATTTATTCGGCATTAACTTAGAATGTTACAAACGGACGATCCAAATAGATCGATGTATATGTATTGTTAAGTATAGGCATTGACATCCCCGTTCGTCTTGGCATATCATCGATCAACGCGGTCCAATCAAGTGATGTGGTTATCATCATATCTGCTGCTTGAATCGCAAGCCATATGCACAACAGCTAGTGGCACTGTTTTCTCATACCGTCACCAATTTTGTTAGACTATATAGCATATTTGTTGATCTTCAAGCTAACGTCATTTTCCACCAGTTACTTGATCACCTTGTTAATTGAAATACCAGACTCTCGAAATAGCATGCTTTAACCGGTGTCAGTTTTCACGTTCAGAACTACAATCTCTTCCACTTGTATACTGTCTTTGTCTGAAACTGTGGACTGTTTATTCATTGATACCACGGCAATAAACGAACATTGTTTGCTTGTCGTGCTTCCGAAATAGACGATTTTATAGGGGAAAATCGATAGAATCTATTTTGGCATGTGTATACGTTTCTCAGATTATTTGTGCATGTTTAAGTAATAGGGGGGAACGTGTGTAATCGGGATGTAAACTGGACGTGTCTCTTGTTACCCTAACTTTCTGTTGTCTCACACAGTTTTTTAATGTTATGTCCCTCAAACTATTTTCCAGTTTTCTCAGAGTCTTCGTATGTAAGTACTGATCGATGTCTTTATCACTGAGCTAATGTTATGCATTCACTCAGTCGTTTTGTTGTACGACGGGCAGTTTCGCCGAGTAGCATACTACTCACAAGTAGCATACCACTCATAAACGATATTCAGGAACAAAAGAGCAAACCCCCAACGCCAGGAAAGCGACTGACTAGAAGAGACTTTCGGAATAGTGTGTACACACTATGAGAGAATTGCCACCAGGGCGAATGGCAACGTACAACCACACAATGTATGTGAATGTATGTCAGCCGTGCAGATGAGTGTACGCATTTGTGGTCCTATCTTTAACATGACCTGTACAGAAGTTCGTGCAATAAACGAATTAGCAGGTCAAGCGTCTTTTGCGGTCTCAACAGTTTTTAATTTTCTATGTGATCATTCTTGTCGGACGTTGATTATCGTATAAATGGCTGCGGTTTATATTAAAAAATGGGTAGCCAAATGGCATAGTTCAGCAACTTTTTTTTTACAAAGTGAGAGGGTCTCATTCTTGTATCTGTAATGTGTGTCAGTGTCAGCTGGTTCCTGTTTGGTCTGATTCCTAATGGTTTTCGGATGATCGCTTAAAATGAGTGAATATTTTGCACAAATCGTTTTTGTGCACATAGGTATGAATAACAGAATCTGATGGTAAGGTCTTCCATTTTATGGCAATACTCACATTCTGATCGATCTGGAGTGAGCTTGATAGACCTGGCTAATAATAGATTTCACTGGTTTTACTTGATACACAATGTCAACCATGTGAAACTGGCTACTGTTGAACAGCCTCCTTCGAACAATTGCAACGCCGTCTCCAGAATCGTCCTTTAGCCCCTTTCGACCGTCTTCATATTATTAGCTTCGCAACAGCTGTTGTGAGAGTTGATACAGAACAAAGAAAGGAGTCTTAGGACATTGCTGCAGTATTTCCTTCATCTTCTGTTCTGTTTCGCACAGTCTTATGGTTGAGCTACTGGTTACTGTTGATGAAGCATACCTTTCAAATGTCCAACTGAGATTGGTTTTGGGATAACAGTAGTTATATTTTGTTTTTTGAATATGTAAGTGGTGCTTACAATGTCTCGGGTGATGGTTGTCATCTAGCTTGACAATTTATTGCCCATATCGTTTTTCTTCTGTCTACACAGGACTTTATCCTGTCATTGGATGGGCGTCGAACTATGTGTCCGGTGACCCACTGTCCGGTTATGATCTACGGCCCATTGACACATATGGCTCCTCAGTGTGCGGATCAAACTCTACCAGTCGTCCGTCCGACTTGACTTACTTGTTGGAAGGATCTCATCCTAATACTGGCACAATCATTGAGTGGCTTCGAAACGAACGTGAGCAGATTGATGTTGTAGCTTACTCATTTTGTTTTCTTTTAAATGTACATTTGAGTCACTGGAAATTCGTAGTTCGTAAACGGCCGTTAGTCACTATGGCGTCCTCAAAGTGCTTCACATCTGCTTTGGGTATCTGGTTACCGGTATTGCTCAGCATGTTTCAGGTGAACTATTGGTTGTTCTAACCGATCTTATTGTGGGTAATTTGTCCTTTTTACACTGAATTGATTTGACCCTCATACTTTCCTAGTACTTGTAAAACCGAAAACAAACTTTGACCGTTCTACAAGTTCGTTACTCATGTCCGTTTCCGAACAGACTAGTGTTTCGTCCGACAGCACAAAGCTATCTGAAGGCATTATTCAAACAGATCGGTTGTTTGTTTGTCCCGTTACCTGTGTTATATAAAAATAATCCCAGTGTTATTTTTCGGTCTAATGTCTATCATTTCGGGATATCCAACTTTGCACTCTGTTGTTTTGACATTCTATGTGGTCAGATGCAGCTTCGGTATTGCATCAATGATTGCTGACGTGGTTATAGATTCAGCAAACGTTGAACTTTGTGTTGTGGATAATTTCTCCGGCGTTGAGAGCTGATTCTTCCTATAACTGAAGATTTGATTAAATATGCACATAACAGAAATTATTGGCAACGGATTCTGGCCATTCTTCTGGAATTAATTTAATATATCACATATCAAGGAGAATTACCATTTAGCCACGTCCCCGCATATCACATTTTCCTGTGTAACTCTCAAAATCTGTGCCTAGACACCTTAGGAAAATTGTCCGGTCATGAAATTCGATGACGTGTGTCCTGCGTTTGTCATAGTGTCATTTTTATGTTTTCCCTACAGATGCAACTTTATTCTTGTTTCCACCTGAGCTGTTTGCTCTCGATTGATTAATTTGTTGAATTTGTCACTGAACTTTTTCGAAGTTAAAGTTTTATCCTCTTCACTGTTATCTCTAAACTGAGTTAACTCTTTTCACCAATTTTATGGCTAATATTACTTGGTGCTCCATTGCTATTAAAACCTTTTCTTGCTAATATATGGTTTCAAGCAACCGTTCAGCTAAGCCGAATAGTCCGTAATCAATAAGAATTTTGTCGACCTCGTGAATATGTGGCTTATTTTAATTTTGTAATATTGTATTTTTGGGACAGCAAAAGGCTAATTTAGTATTCACCTGACATTCCGCATTTCCAAAATATTTTTCTGTCTTGTTCAGGCCAGTTCAAACCTTCGTTTTCCATATTTACCTCGCTTCTTGCTCTGCCCACGCTTTTTGTCTGTCACTAGATCGATTATGCCATACTTACACCCCCGCATAGGCCTTGCCATTAGATTTGTCGGTCTCCAGCTCTCACGCATGTAACACACGTACGTGTTCACAGAACAGCATATACCGTCTGTTCACAACATCCACATATTATGTGCCAAGTGTGATCTT
Organism: Paragonimus heterotremus; assembly: GCA_013368495.1. NCBI lineage: Eukaryota > Metazoa > Platyhelminthes > Trematoda > Plagiorchiida > Troglotrematidae > Paragonimus > Paragonimus heterotremus. The sequence goes on along the minus strand of LUCH01003235.1, from coordinate 29,695 downwards.
TAGGACTTTCAATAACACATGTCTAATATACTCAATCTTTTAGTTATTGTGGAACGTCTTTGCTTCTGTTCAGCGTTGAAGCCGGCAACTAGTTGCCCCTAAAGGTGTTTGTTTCATGTTTGAATGCATCGTATGCTACATCGTTTCCAACGTTTCCCTCATGTGACCTGTAGGTTGGCTATCCATACTTGGTTTATATCCAGATTGTCTGGTTGCGTGTTTTTGCTACGTTCAATAACAGTTTTTATATGCTCACACGCTTTTCGAGCGATGGCGAAATGCAAGCGAATCCCCGTATTTAGGGAACTTACAATGTACGCTTAACACAACATATGCATTGGTAGGTCTCTAGTGTTTCGACCAGCTGCTTATTCTCTGTTGAGAATGCCCTTAACCGAAATATTTCGTTGAATTCAAGGTTTTGGTATGTGTTTGGTAAATTACCAACTCCATATATCCCGTTTGTCAATAAAATCAGGCACTGTTAGGTAAGCTGATAACAATGGATATACATGCGCTTACCCAATAATTGTGACTTACCTAATGAAAAACAGGCTGTGAAATGACGTATAGATGAATTTAGTTCATGGGTTGTAAGAATGTCATTAAATCCCAAATTCTTTCAGTTTTATTTGACTCTCTAACGAATGGTAACCACTGGGCATGCAGATTTTTGTCAACATCATTCCCATAAGCCTCATCCTTTGGGGCTTGGCTTTCAGCTGTATCGTCAGGTGGCGTTGCGTTGTTTCGTACTGAGATCGCAGTTGGGCGAATAGTCTGTCGTAAGTGGTTTCAGACAAAATTAGTTACCCCTTTCTGTCTATTTAGCATTCACTGAAAACAGATTTCAGGTGGTCTGGTCGAGACTTGTTTAATTCACGCAGTTTCGCATGGATACCGTGTTCACGATTTAAAACCCTATCGGATACTTTTACAATTGATCACAAAACCACTAACCCCCATTTTTATTCAAACTATGTTATTCAAAAGTCATACGTTGTAAAATAACGCGATCACTTGGTCTATTAATCAAGTAACATATAAACTGAGTTGGTTCGTAAGCCTACCAAAGTAGGGGACAAATCAGAATCGGTGGGAACGTTGGTGATCATTTGAGAAAAGTCGCTAGTTTCCGAAGGGCAATCAAAACCAAGGTTTATGATGCCAGGCAAATCCCAGTTTTATTGAGTTTCTGTTGGTTATTTTATAGGCAAGATGTATCAATTAAATGAAGAGTTACAATTTCGAAAAAAGCTGACTGGAAAGTTTATCTGAATGCGAAGGCTGCGATTAAATGTGAGTGGTGTTCAACTTGAAGTAACAGTTGATCCTTACACCTCGGCTTTCATGTGGGTTAGCTCGGCTTCGCTTGTAGCTCGTTTGCTTTAACGCATAACACACTTAAACAACTTGTTTTGCTCTGGTGTTCGTTATAACAAAACCCGATGCTACAGCAACATGCCCTCCGGATTGGTCACCGTGCTGACATGCCAGTTTGCTTGCGTTCTTGACACTGGTTGGTCGTAGCCTTCTTTGAATCACTGGTTGACTTCGTACCGATGCGTTTGTCCAATCCAGTCCCTTCACAGTCATGTGCCCTCCTTTCGACATAGGAAATGGCGGTCGGTCACGATCCACGTTGACGCATAATTAAGAATAACGGATATCGAGGTGATCATGTTTTGGTCCTAATCTTGTGCACCGCGACAACTAATATTAAGCTTTGTCTGTGTGATTGATGACAATGTGCGAATTAACTGAGTCTTCCCATAACCCTCATCCTCTACTTTTACTCATCCTGTTGATAATTAATCTGGACGTCAATTCTGTCTGTCTTCTGTTTGGCTGAACATTCTAACAACTGTTGTTCGTTTGCTTGGATCAGCAGAATGGTTCCACTCGTTTAGTGATCTTGTTATCCGTTTCTGTGTATCATGCAGAAATACTGAAAAATTTCGTTTATTTGCCGGTACACTTGTTTATCGTTATTTGCTTAATTTCACCCAGTAATTCCGTGCTTTCCTTCATTAAAGCTCCGTTTTCGATGTTCAGTTGTTCACCGAAGTTTGTGTTCTATTAAATGCTAGGCTCGACATACAACCGAGCCTCCAAACCGTCAACTCGAGCTACCAACTCCATCACTGTTCTGTGCAATCACGAAAGTGTTCTTTGTTCAATCTGCAGGTCTTTTCAATACGTACACCGAATTGGAAGAGATGCTTCGTCAAGGGGATGAAATGGGTGAGCCCCGTTCGGTGTTTTTTTTATTAGGTATGCTTTTTCTTGTTTCTTTGGTCGCCTGTAGTCGAATGGCTTCGTTGCTAAGACGTGTGATATACCGTGGTACGCTTTTCTTCTCATGCATTCGTAAATTTCTATGTGGCCTACAGATATTTATATGATGGTGGATTCGTTCATGCCATTATTTCAGCTAGAGCTGCAGGTAACCCTAGAAGTGTGAAATTTCGTTGTACGCAGTGTATCAATAACACGGACAAACGTAAACGAATTCGGCAGGTGCATTAAGTACTTTCTGCTCTCTGGATCAGTTTATCACCTTACAGTGACGATTATTCTACCCACGTCATTCCAAATATTACCCGATCGTCAAATCCAGCCACACTAGTTCACGAGTGAATACATTCTGGGTATAGGGCTGCATCACTACTTCTGACCTCTAACACACAAGTGAGATTCCAGTCTACGGCGCCGGCCGAAAGTGGTAATCAGGATTGTGAAAGCCATGCGGTGGGTATTCAACATATAACAATCCGAATCGTTGAATATTCGTTGACCATGAATGATCCAAAAGAATACATTATACTTCACCATTTTTGAATGCTCTACTTGCGTGTCACACAACGTTGGCGTATCAACATGAGCGAATTGGTGTTGAAATGGACTGTTTTCAACATCTCATGATTAAGCGACTGATCGCATTTCTTCATTAACTGGCAAATGAAATAAGTAGGTAGACTACTTGCAACACTGCTTTCTAAAACGTGTTTTTCTTGACCTAAGAGAGGATCTGATGCACCCAGTCATTCAGAGCGACGAATTTGTTTACACGAGTTGTATGTTACCCTAACTGTCCATTCGGAGATGCATCCATTTTTTCTGTCTTTCATATATTTTACGTTTTATTTCGCAGTGCACAAATTAGGATAAACGGAATATATCCTGAGACAGTTAACCCACCGTCTGTTTTATCTCCCACGTAGATTTATGACCGTTTTTATACAACCACTTTATCCTATATCTGTTGTAAATTGAGTATGCCTTTGATCGAAGGACATCAGTCACTTATCGTCATTCTCAGCTTCGAGCCATACTCCTAGGTGCTGTGGCTCGTGCTGCCGTCGGTTCTGACAATAGTCCTCGAAGTAGCAATGTAGTAAGTAAGTAAGAAGAACAGAAGGAGGAAAAGGAAGAAACAGCGAGGTTTCATGAACGAAGCAAAAAATTGAAAACCATATACAAGCTTGACACTGGCTACTGCACACTGTCATGCCGGGGAAAGTTTCCAATCGTTGATGTGGACGGTTTCGAACTACTCAACCGAGTAGACGGCACCTACCAACCTTTCTCAGCGGGGCGATAAAGACTTTTCTAGCACATGATCGTGTCAACTTCTGACTACTCTACGGTTTCTTCGAACAGTCCGCCTCCGCATCAAACATTACGGTACGGTAGACACTCCGTCGGTATGCAGCATACCTAACCCAATCAGCGTAGACTGCGTTCTTGTTGCATCAGGTGTCGGTATTGAACTTCGCATTTTCCAAACGCGGATCGGTAGACTGTCAGGTTGCTCACACAATGAGCATATTTGATGTAGACTAACTAACGGAGACAGTGTATTAAATTCCTTCAAGTCTATACGCATCTTCCGCACGACTGGGCCAAGTCTGTGAACGAAACCGACGTTACAACTGACTTAGAGTGGTAGATAGATCACATACTTCCTCTACCCTCATGTACACTTCGGTAGCGTTGTTACAGGCTGATCAGATGACCACCGAGGTAGACAAGGCGACTGGCAAACATGAGCGGTCTGTTTGCAACGACAAAGGTGTGGTCAGTACCAACCCAGTCTTGTAGCAACATCTTACACTTTGAAGGTGCAGGTTGCACACCATACCGACCAACCATATAATTCAATCGGTTCAGGATAGTCTGCACACTCTAAACTGAGACGCTGATCGATGCGATATCACTCAGGTAGTGGCATTACGGAATCTCCACTCGGAGATCTTCAGAACATCCTAATGTTTCCACTAGTATATCATCCATCACGTGGTTAAAGAGACACGGTGACATCGGACATCCTTGTTGAACACCACTTTAGGCGAAAAGCACTGCATCAGTTGTGCCTACTACGAGTCTAGCTACCCGCGTAAATTCCAGTATGACTGCAGGACAAACCAATCGACTCTTGATGAAAACAGAATACTGCAAATTGACTAGATCTGGAAGATTTGGCTTCAATCCTCGAACTGGTGTACCAATAATCAAAGTCAGAAATCGTCGATATGTAGTGACCTAATCAATCAGTACCGAAGAGATCGGTGAAGGTAACGAATGGGTACAATAGGCAGTGGTCAACACGGTTGCCTCACGAAGGCATCGCCGGGTTTCAGATATCGGTTGTGATTAGCATGTTCATTACTGACAAACAGCTCTGTAATGAGATTCAGCTGAAGCTGTTCCCTTGTTAAAGCGCGTTCAGCTGATCAGAACTTACACAGAAGCGTTTACGTGCACAACTGTGACCGATCGACGCCAGCCAGGCAATACGGCTCTCAGCCGCTACGCTGACTTTGTTAGAATGTGTGTGGGACTCAAGCAACTAAATTACTTGAGACGGAGTCTGGCAGATGTGAATACATTTATCCCGGCTACTTTAATCTACTGAGCCATTTGTCTTAACGACCAAAAGATCACCAGCTGGCGGTTTTCCGACATTGCGTTGGAGACGGAGGCAGACAGGTCTTGACGAACCTGACTTTTACTGTCCACGAAAAATGACCTGAATACATTGGTTGACAAATCCAAAGCATATCGTCTCGACTAAATGAAGGGAAATGTTGAACGCTGCTGAGTTTTTCGAGGGAACCGTCATCAAAGAGAATTTGTCGACCAACCGGTTATGGTACCGAATGACCTGGTCAGAGCTTGTACTTTCTGAAAATATATGAAGGATAGTCTCATTCATAAGTGAATAATGCTGACCATTCAGGACGTTGCGATGACGAAGAGACTGTTGAAGATGAGGCAAGTAACTGTTGTCCAGTGTATCAACGGTTGTAATGATGACGCACTGGCGGAGCAGTGGATGTATGACCTCTACAGTGAAAACGGAACAGTATTCAGTGTGATTGCTTAAAGGCGAGCTGGCTTCGCAATATAGTCCTGCCGCTTTTGCGGCGATATTCACAAATTACAGAAGTAGGATTTCCATATAGATTGAACATCACCCACGATTGATCGCAGCTGTCGCATCCCCATAAACTTTCCAGTCGGCCCCTTTCGAAAAGAAGCACTAGACTCGAGTTTCGCTCTCATTGGAGCTCATCAGTAGTCTTCGCCACTACCGGGACTTGAACGACGGACACGCTGTTCATGAGTTAACCGTGTTTACCACTACACCATTGACCTCACATTAGGCACGACCGTATTATCATATGTGAACACTCAACCACTTTCGCTTGTGAGTAATGATCAGGTTGCCCGATCGCCTCGAGAGGAGACACAGTTACTGTCTGTTAACTCCAATCGATGACCCCTTGATTAGAACTTCTCTCTGAGTTGAAATCACAGGAATCACTGGCGATGATATGCACTACTGACGAGCACTAATGAGAGCGGAACTCGAGTCTTGTGCTTCTTTTCGAAAGGGGCTGACTGGAAAGTCTATGGGAATGCGACAGCTGCGATCAATTGTGGGTGATGTTCAATCCATCTGAAAATCAAAATCCCCTACTACTCATCAGAAATAGGATTATCCGGCGATAAACAAGACCTTTATGGATTGCTGAAAGGAGAGCCATTTCATCATGCAGTGGAAGTCGTATTCCATCAGAACAGCTAACCAGAGGGTTCAGTGGATGCTGAACGGTACTCGGAATACTTCTAGATCAAAAGAGATTTAGGCCGAGCTTCCTAGCGAAGACAAACGACAGCTATGACACTTAGCTTCCGGTTCATCCTCAACTGTTATGCCTGCAAGTTATCTTCGAGCATCGACCACAAAGCCCTCTATTACTCAATTACGAATGTGAAATGGGGTAAAAACGCATGTTTTGCGGAAAATAATTGCATCCGAAGAGGAAAAACTTTCTATGATTGATTTGTTCTTGTTGTTGAAGCAGATTTGACGGCAATCCTCGGTTTGGCTGCTATTCCACTGATTCCATAATGACAGTTTCTCCGTTCGTTTAGGGAAGTTGCGACTGTTTCCGGAGAACTCTCTGTCTGATTTCGTCTCGGATTATGTGGTGGGTACTGTTAGTCTGCTCGTAACCAAAGAAGCTGTACGTTACCTGCTAGGGAACTCCCGTTGGACACTGAGGAGAAATTTAAAAGTTAGTCGAATCGTGTGCTGGAACTGAAAATTATTGCGTCAATAGACGAACCTACTGACAGGGTCAACTAGGTAGCAGTAATATTTAATAAATTGTGCGGTATTCGTTTATGCATTGACCCAAGACCGCTGAACGCTGCACTTCACACGAGCAAATTGCAGACTGTAGACGACATTTTGTCCAAATTGAATTAAGCTATCTTCTCCACAAAGGTTGATTCGTCTTCCGCCTACTGGCGGCTGATGTTAGATGAAGCATCTCGATAGGTAACCTTGTTTGGTACTTCTTTTTCGTGTTTCAGGTGATTTCGCTTATATTTCGGGTTAAAATTGATGGTCGAACTTTTTTTCTGATGTCTGCTCCAGGCACTTGACAAACTTGAAGGGTCGATGTGTTTCGCAGACGACTTGTTCATATGTGGAAGGATGACTATAGAGCACACCAACAATCCTGAAGCATCCTTACAGTCATGCGTATCACAAGACGTGTTATCTTTGTGACATAGAAAGGTTTTTCAAGCAATCGGAGTTACTTTTCATGACCACTTGCTCGCATCTGAGACACTCAAGACCGGTCCAAAAGAGATGAAGCCGACCCAATGTATGACGGCTCCCGTGGATGTAAAAACTATTTCCCGTCTACATTATGTGATCAGATACCCGAATCGATTCCTCCTAAAGTTGGCTAACATCGTGTGCTCAGTTCGGCTCATTTCACACAAAAGAGTCGCGTGGATGTAGAGTTACGCATAACAGTTAACGACTGACGAAATCACACGGTTAATTTCTATGGTTTCTGTAGTCGTCTTGCTATCCTGAAAGTTTTCTGGTACTTCACCGTGATGTCACTCAATGCTTATTTGGAGCATTACTACTGCAACACAAGGGATCGATAGACCACAGAAGCAGACGCTTGTCGACTGCAGAACGAGAATGTACGCGAACCGAAAGGAAAGTGATAGCAGTGGCTTCGTCCTCGAACGTTCCGAGAGAACGACACAGACCACACCAGTGATAACAATACCAGTGCGACCACTGACAACTGCACTCCAACATCTGTCGTGAACAGTGATAAGGCCACTAAAAGATGGTTGTGAACTAGTCTGCCAGTCCAGAAATCAAGTGCATATTGTTGATGCTCTTTCTCACTCCTATGTACCTGATGTTGTGACGAACTATTCAGAGTTTGAGACCGTTGTCACAATGTGCTACAGGATGGTACCGATGAGCAGAAGAATTCGGCTTCAAGTGACAGATGAAAAAGGATTAAGTACTTAAAAAACCTATTTGTATGATGAAAATAGTAGGTTGCAGAATGCAAAGTCCTCGTGAAAGACTCGTCGTATTTTTCAAGGATCATGATCAGTTTGATCAATAGGAGGGAGTAGTTTTTATAGGAAAGTGGTTGGTCATCCTCAACCTTTTGCAACGTAGGTTAGCTGATCCAATCTATTTGGCACACTATAGTAAACAACTGGATTTAGCGAGCAAAGGAACTTCACTATTGACAAGGCATAACAAACTTCAAATGATTAGGTAGCAAATTACGATAATTGCAGAGGGCATGCCTCAAGACGAGTAAATAAAACAGAGCTTCTGAGAAAATTCCCCATTAGGCTTGTAGGGGACTAACTCTATATAAAGGTATAAACATAAATAGTGGTTTCCGAATGCAGTCGTTGAATAGCTCACAATCTCGATCTAGGCTGAGCAAGCGCACCGTGGAGGTGAGACACGCACACCAAAATATGCATTGTTAAGTCAAATCAAACAATTGGTATTTATTTTGTACAAGGACAAATGGTATACACTGCATATGCAAATAAAGCAAAGTATGGAAATATGTACAATACTCCATATGTCCGGACACCTCGTCGCAGTCAGTATATTTACACATGGAGACAAACAGTACTTAATTACTATGGCTACTCGGATTATCTCAAAATCGATTGATTTAGCGGTAGTACCAAATGTGCAATCATCAACAAACTGCGTGCTCAAGTCGTTCGCTATGGAAACTGGAAGCTACTTCTTCTGACATTAAACCTCACTTTATGGGCATGGAATCTGAAGCGCTTGTCAAGAAATGTTAGTATGAACAGTTAAAAAAACCGTATCATAATCAGTTAAACGCCAATGCCGAAGCTGCTATGAAGCCGTTACATGCTAAAATCGCCACCTTATTTCGGGAACGGGGAAACACCCCATGTGCTCATCAGCTACAAGGTAAGGTATTACATGTTTGAGAGCAGGACGTGGACAGAGTTGCCGATAACATCTGAACTGTTGTCCTCCAACAGAACAGAACCTGCACGAACTAGACTGCAGCAAAAAGGTACTGTGACTACGGAGTTCGAAAACTTAGGAGCCTTAAACTAGAAGACATGGTGTGGGTCCAACATATACCCGACAATCTGAAACAGTGTAAATGCGGTATGGTAACCTAACATTATAAGCATAAGTCATACGATGTTGACCTAAGCAGAATAGTGAAAAGGAACGGATTTCGCCACTAAAAGAGCATTTGTTGTCGGACCCGTCGGCTCGTCAAAAACTAGAAGTGGACAGGCTGATCCAATAGTGTAGGGTGTAGTGAGGTTGGATTGGAGCGGTCTGCTGATCGCAAAGTGTCCAACCAATTAGAGGTCACGCACAATCTGTTACATATGGAACTGTGGTCGGTGGACTGCGACCAAGCGAAAACGGCGGTGAGCTGCCACGTTAAATTTGCTTGGTTGGGTCAATGGCTAAGGCAGTGTGTTTTAATGAGTGTCGAATATTAACAACCGAGTTGCTTGCCTGAAGGTCGCGGGACGTGATTATGAACTGACCAATGAAACGCATTGTTTCTCTTAGAAACTCAGATTGCTTGGTGCCGTTTACAATCTGGTTCTGATTTTCTCGACACTATAGCCAAGTAAGCGACAACCACGATGTGCAAAGCTCGAGGCTGTTGCTTTTTTTTAAAAAAGAAGCTGATTGAAACGTCTGTCTGAATGTGAACCTTATGGTCGTATTTGAGATATTTCTAGGTTAAATAATCTTATCAGCTTACCAGTCAGAGTTGCGGAAACCATTCAGCGAACTAGATACTATTCTACTTCCGTTTGTTTTTGGCGTCCCAACGATTTGTACGTATGCGACTGGATAGTGCTGAAACAACACAAAGTCGTTGTTTTTTTGCTACTCTGCATTATCAGCTGTCTCGAGAGTTCCGCAATCTCTTCCGAGAAACCATTGAAGCACCTTATGACTCATTTACTTAGCCATTGTCATATCCACAGTGATTGTTAATTTGCCTAATTGACGTCCGTATGTCTCATTGATATTCTATTGAGTGATGGGCAGTGTTTCGGATCTGTCGAACTTTCTTTTGTGATTGAGTAGCATTTATTCAAAACCAACCGGTTGTAATTAATCAGCCTCCCCTGCCGCTTATCCAATTCCTGTGATACTCGTATGACCTAAGATTACGTCATACTTTGTTCTTTTGATGATCTGAAACTGTCCTAGCACCATCATTTTCATATTCTCCCAGTTATGACAGCGTGCTACAGAGTCCTGATCAGGTTATTTGTTTTGTCCTACCTTTGACTTCATCCTCTTTTCACAGGACTTGATGAAATCGCACTCAAGAATGGCGCATTCTATGTTACCGTACCACCTAACCTCCTGCGAACGCATCAGCTATTATTCTCACAAAATGTCAACACCAGACAACACAAGTTGATGGGCCCTGATGGCATTCTAGTCGGCATTACGGATAAAACTACGCAACTGGAACGTATGCTTACAGTGCGTATCGTTATGGAATCTATTGCGTTTACGGTTCGACAAATGCTGACTCAGTGTCGTAGAGAAGCTGGTATGTGGTTAAAATTCCTGTGTTGTTTTTCCAGTCTTAAAAAAACATCCTATTGATGGACTAAATGCTAAGGTTCCACAGGTTTTTCAATTGGACATTACTCATGTGTAGTAGAAGTGCCGCTTATGTAATGGGTGTTTTGTGATGCGTTTTTATTATCGACCACGTTTGCAATCCGAATAACAGTGTCGGTTGTCCTGCTCTGGCATCGATGACTGTAACACGTTTGTCGAATGCTAGCCTATTCCTTGCCACGGTATGCGCTTTTCGGGCGTTGTGAACCATACGACAATCGCAGCCAGACTGCCTTATGTGGATTTGTAAGATGAAAACTGTCGTTACGGCCGAGCATCTATCCGATGGTACTCACTTGTGCCTAGCAATTCTCATGAACAACGCGAAACGGCAATAAATGACGCTGTTTTTTTGTGTGGAGTCTTATGTCTCTTTTTAGTCCTATTTTACTTTCTGTTTTCTGCATTTTACATTCACTACGATGTTCAAGCCTAACTTGTAGATTCGATGTTCGTGTACATTATTATTGTGTACCGAAAATCAATACCTTATATATATATATATATATATATGCGAATATTAAACGTGAATGTATTCGCCTTGATCATCAACAATCTGCCAGTCGCTGATACTCGTATTTATCTGTCATATAGTCCTGATAAGAACAAGACATCCACAGTGACCTCTGCAAGACAGCTATCTCTATTGCAACGTTCATCGCTCCACCTCATGAACGGTCATCTTGTAATGCTTGAAATTAGGGACTTTGAATAGCTCTAAAAATCGTACTCGAGTCGAAATGTCTCACGCAAGTAATAAGCAGAAGACCTCGTACTGGTTGCAGTAAGCAACTCCTATTCATGAGACAAGAAGCCGCATTTATCGATGTACAACAGTATTACAGAAACCACAGTCCATCATTTGCTGATCATATTAACACTTGCATATTCAAACTGCAAGCTGATTGGTGAAATATAGAACAGAGACCGTGACAAATAACGGGGAGTGTAACATCGAGGCTTTTCGTCAAATCCTGATGTGATATGTTAACGTGACGTTTAGGTTTGTCCTTTGTTAAGGTCTCTACCGTGTTAGAGTTCGGGTAAGCGGTGAATGTTAGCTGGAAACAGTGGTGGTGGTTTTCGCACCTCGGGTTGATAAATTCAGGTGTTGGGATGTTCGCCGAGCTTCGCATTTCGGTTGCAAACGTTTCATCACCAAACGAGGTGACCTCATCAGTGCGTAGGTGTTTCAACGTATATGTTTGAGCGTAGGATTTAGTGAAGTGTGATGGATGCCTGCCCTTATATAGCGGAGTAGGTGGACCCCCTGACCTGTGTTCTGATTGGTCCGTTTCTGGTGTTTTGACCTTTAACCTGAATTACCATTGAAAATCGCGGGCTGAGTTCGGCGAATTCAAATTTACAGGCATTCTGCTGATCGCAATTCATGATGTGGTTATTTCCGTTTCACTAGTCTTGGGTACTGCCGACTTCTTTACACATGTATGAGGAGATTATGACGCGGAATTTGTGGGCGTGCTAACAGCTGAAAAACATATCTTCAAGTTGATTTGATGCTCCTATCCTGGTGTTGGCTGGCTTTTTGAATAAGTCGTACTGACCGTAATAGTTATGATGTGTGCGCTAATTCACTGGTCTATGCGAGAGTAGGTCGAACTGAATAACTCTCCGGCCTCAGATTTTCCGTCAGGGTTTAAGATGTAACGTCAAGACAATTATGACTGAAACACTGAATTCCTTCGGTCCAATTTGCTAATAGAGAAAGGAGATATTTTTCGATATCTTAATATTTCGTTCACTGTTTGCGGTCGCGAACGTCAAACAGTAGTTTAATTATAATATCCGATTAGTACTAACAGAACCGACGAACCTTCGGGGTTTACGCGGGACAGACAAGTGCTGTCAGTACCAGAGACGTTGGTCTATGCACATTTAGGGTTTCCGGTTGCTTCCAAAACCATGAGCAACTTTGGGTTTCAAATGCGTGTTAACTCGTCTAACGAATTGACCAAATCAACGGTGTAACCCGTTTCCAGGTGGTGCTTTCCGGTGGATGAGGTCGGGCTTCTGTTTGCGGGCTCTTTTGCGTATGTGTGCAACCATTTTTTCGTGAGTACTGGGTGCTGCGGATGTCAGGATAATCGCCATTGCATTTGAGAGATTGGACGTTTCCGTATAACCTGATTGTGAGCAAATTAAGCAACATTTTCAGTTGGACGTAGCTGACGCAGTTCAACTGCAATGCACAGGCGAGGTATTGTATGACTCACATCAGTTGTGATATGGTTGCATTTGAAGGGCATTGGTAAATCGCTCCTGACAGTTTAGGGTAATTCACTCAGTAACGCGTACTCGACGATTTAAATAACACTTATTCAGACGGTCGGTTTATAGAGATTATCTTCCAAATCGGAAAAACGTCAGAAAAAGCAATCGAAAGGATTGGAATTTATACGGTTCTGTTTAATAACATTACACTAAAGGTACTATTGTTGTTATCCAAGAACGCGGATGGAACAAAGGTTATTGAATCAGGAAAGCAACATGTGGGTTATGCGTTTCAACAAGACAGACAAAAACAGTCATCTGCGTACGGTGCTGGGCCCAGACCGTTACGGCTGCCACGGACGTCAACGCTCAGTTCCTTTACGTTCCCTTACGTACCGAAAACCATTTCATGCGATGCTGTACTCCGATGTTTCTTGTATTTTTCCTGCGGCGACTTCAATGTCAGAATCTATGCTCTGCACCCCGCTACTGAATAGCAGTGGCGTGTGTAGTATGGGACGATCACTCCTCCTCACTACACTATCTCATCTTGGAGATGAATCAACAAGATACACAAATTATTCAGCATTGGCGCTCAAAATGGAGTTACTAAACACGAGTCCATAGATAGCCAGCAATCAACGGAAAATAAGCTCATTGAAACAATCAGGTGCAAATGAAATTGAAAGCGTGTCAGACAATACCAAGAAGGAAGTTTTACTAGATAAGCAATGACGGTTATAAAAAGGAAGAAAACAAACATTTTATGTGCAATTATGGTACAAAATTCATCATGATCGTTTACTGTACACAGCAAAGACAGATGAAGGCAAAATAAGGATCGGCTTTCTACAAACAAACCAAACATGCCTAAACGGACTAATCGCTCCGCATCACCCCCAAACGAAAGGCGGCAGGCGTACCAGACGAACATCAACAAATCCAACAGGCAGATTCAACAATATCTGCTTCTTTAGAACTGTACACGTCAATCCTAATAGTCCTTTTGCTGTGAATGTCGATGAACGGCGGATATCCATTTGCTACTCAGACCGTCCTTAATATTTATTCCCATTCTTGTAAACACCCATCAGTACGATTTTGCCGGATTTTGTGGAACAGTTCGCCATCAGTGGCTATCTATCATGAATGATAACAGCAGAATCTATACTAAAGCTTACAATTGAGTGAACTTCAGACACATCCTCAATATGACTGACTGATCGTAAAGTTTCATTTACTGAGTTGATCACATTTCGGTCTCGTTACCTTTTATTGTAAACTTGATTGATTGTTGATTCGTGAATGACCGTGCGTCAGTGTAAAAGGAGTTTTGCATCTTAGCATCTGTTAACAGTTGTGCTAAGTTGGGTGACGTACCAACTAAATGGATGTGTTTGACATTTTTTGCTCAATTTAACGACAGGTTTAGTAATCGGTAAAAACAGTTTGTTTGCATTAATCTTTAGATTCCGGGTGGCGCCAGGTAATCCGCGAACGAGCTGATTAATTTGGTTTTGCTAAGTGCGTGCGGGAGCAGTCTACGAACTGTGTGCGAAGAATTTCAGTGACTTCATTCTTATCATCTAATTCTATGTCATAAACTTTCTCAAAAAATTCTAAAGGCTTGACAGAAACCATCAGGCCCACTGGCCGCTTTTGGTGATCCCGGTGACGTTTTCTCTCCACGACTGTTCCAGTCGCCATGCTTAACCGTGAGTAGCGCGGTAGTCCACGCCTCATGTGCGACTATGTCCTACATGGCAACATGCACATTGTGATGTAAAAACTGTATGCTTTCGACCTTTTTTTTAGTGATATCTGTCTGCTGGGCTGAACTTGCTCTAAAACATGAATGGACTGTGAATTGCCACTGGAAGATCTGTTTGGTTTAGATATCCGGCCAAGTTGACAGGATTCTTGTTCCTATGATTAAATCTAGTCGCGTCCCGGCCAGCGCACTAGTGCATAACGTAACCGACGGCCAGAATTAATTATAAAACTGTCACGCACAGTGAGGCTTTCGACCGATACAATTTGTATGGCGTGGCAAGTAGTGGACTGTGTTCTGTGTTAGCCGATCCCCTGTCACATTGGGTTGTTCATTACAAATCGCATTGCATCTTTTTCAGATCAATTTTCCGCCTAGCGACCTATAAGTCCTGAAGTATCCACGAGCGGTTTTCGTTATCTGATGAAATTTTTTTATGTTCCTATTTCTGGTGTCTCTGTTACATCTTTTGTCATCATAACCATGCAACCTTTCCAGATATGTTTGTATAGTATGAATTTAATCGTACCTCAGGTTATCGCTATATTTAAGTGTAGGATATCGGAGGTTAAGTTCCGGTGGACGTTGATTTTTATATACTGGGCATCACTCACATCACATCGCAACTTTTTCACTTGACCGATCGGTTTAACGAGATAGCAGACGAGATCCAAATTTCACTCTTGTTGTAACACGTGTGCAGTGTAAATTTGAACGTTAAGTTCGAACTCTCGTGATTGGGAAGAGAGCATGGGTTAATAACCAGTCTATTGGCTTTGTAGTGAGCATGACCACCATCACACAGCAAAATTCCGGTCCCAATCAATTGCGCTTAGTGGTGTTCAGGTTGACCTGTTGTGTCGTGCATAAATTTTGTCATGCGAAAACGAACGTAATCTAAGCATCTGTTTGACGTTTGCCCGCCAAATCTTTGTACATAAGGGCGAAATATGTGTCCTGTTGAATTTTCTGTAACTCGGTCACCTGATTACCCATCAGTATGGTTAATAAGCAATCAAGTGTTCATTTTTATATTATCCCTCTTCATATGCGCGATTTCCCTGTGTAGTTTTCATTCGATTTTTCGCACCTTTGCATTTTCTTTTTATGTCTTATACTTGTTTACTCCCCCTTCTTGGTTGGGCTGAGTCGATCCATCTGGATCGAATTTAGTATCTGGGACACCACAGATAGTTTCCTGCTTATCCCAAAGTGTCTATCGTCTGTTTTTAACTGTTCATCACATTCTACCGTTTGCCAATTTGAGGCTCACGTGACACTCGTCAGTACAAGCCAGCTGTGCCATTAATTGCGTCCCTCTTGACGAATAGAATACAGGGAAGTAATCGCCATTTCAAGCGTATCACTCAGGGCAATCGGTCGTACTGCTGTGTATCGTTCGATAGTAGTCTTTCGTTTACCAATGTCAGCGGCTTTTCTACCAAATTGTTTTGATCATACGTCCATCTTGTCAGCCGTTGATTTCATATTTGTACTGGTTTAATTTGCTTTCTCTCATCTAGGTCTATCTCCTACGGAATTGCGCGTAAATGGTAACGTCTCACGATCCGATTGGTTGATGCAACGACTAGCCGATGTGACGGGGATTCCCACTGAACGAAGCGCCTTCGAAGAATCTAGCTGTTTAGGATCTGCTATTGCGGCCGGTGTCGGTAGTGGTAATTAAACATGTTCTGTGATATTTTATATAATGCAACCATATAACTGTGTATTGATGATGTTACCGTGAAACCGCGATGGCTAGTTGAACGGTCCCTTGGAACTTCACAGGTTTTGGAATTAGACAATGGAAATTGATCGTCAGATATGCATGTGCACGGCTTGAATAAAAAGCCGCTGCACTGATAGAGCATTGTGGATTCACGAATTGCAAGGAGTAGTCTTATAGATGACCTCACTGGCTCATCACAGTCATTTTCATTGCCCTTCCTGAAAACTGTGAATCTGGCGAACAAAGTGATTGACCGGTAGTTACTGGCAACTGTATCGCTATCTCTGACGACACTTAGCTTTTGTGTGAAACAAGTTGTTTACCAAAAGGGCTTGTTTGTTTCAAGCGCCGTGAATTCCGGAAGGTGTCATGTTTACGAACTGCGATGGTTCAATGCACTTACACTACACGTTTTCACGTGTGTAAGTCTCTTAACATCCGTTATGATGACATTCTGACTGAAATTATTTGAACCGGGAACATGACATTTTCTCTCAACGTCATGATTCTATTTTATATTCGCATACGCAACCGGATAAAATGGTTTAGTTATCACTAGTCAACCACACCAACCGGACATGTGGGCTGAACATGTTGACGAAGATTTCAGTTTACCTCAGATAGACTGTGTAGACGACGAGACTGGAATGATCGATTATTACGTTCCAGACCGCTCTCCGTCGGAAGCAGAAGGGGTCTTAAAGCTTAGGTTGTTGAAGCGTAACAAGGCTCCTGGACCAGATCTCTCTCCTCTTGTCATAGATAGTAGGAGCAGTTCATGTCAGAGCTGACAAAACTCCTTCTGACGGCTTAGGAAACTGAAGAAGTACTTCGTGAATGGTACCTTTCACCAGTCATTCCCGTTTTCAAACAGGGGCGTGAAATCTGTGTGACAACCACAGAGGCATCAATCTGGTGTCTGCTGAGTCCAGTTTACCCACTGGCCTTATATTACGTTAACTCACTAAACCCAGAAAAAGTCAGATATATGAAGAACAGGTTGGATTCTGGTCCGATCGTGATCACTCAAATCGTTGGTTATAAGCACTATCCAAGATGACAGTATGCCGCAGCCAATGGTGTACCTACATGCATATTATTTTCAATTCCTCCACTTAGTCTTTTTTATTATTATTATTATTATTATTATTATTATTATTATTCCTTTAGCTCTTTCAGTGACGATTTCTTATTTTGGATGTACCACTTCACTGTTGAGGTGAATGGTGACCCGAGCCACAGTAACTTTTCGTCAGGCCCATGGTTGCTATGGTGTTGATGAACCGGATAAGACAGCAGTCGGTGCTAGCTCGTATCTTGGGGAGTGTTGATATTTGAATAACGCAAACTCCATATGGGTACAACGCGAATTCAGAGCCGTGATAATATCCTCCGCCATCAACCTAAGACATATGTGCTCCCTTCACTTTCCGATTTCCTATCGACATCTTCATGCTATCGAGATCAGCAACCTTCGGTCTATGGGTCGAATATTGTGTCAGCGATGCGCCACATCCCTCTGTTGGTAATATGTGAAATTTATAGTAACGGTACATAATCAACCAATTATGGTGTTTATTTTAGTGTAGTGACGTTCAAGTCGTGGTGTCGTGAATGCAACAGTTTGTCATGGTATTTCACGTTGTTTTTCACGTGAATTTTTAGCAGTTTTACTTAGGTTGTTGGATACAGTTGGCTGCAGTATATCCTCTAAATGTGCATTGGTCCGTTTAGTCCATACTTTGCTCTTTGTATATCTTAATCTCTAGAAGAGTAGCGCCCATATGTAAGCGTTGCCAAACACTGATACCATTTTTGGCTGAGACCCTGGACATGATAAGTTCAACTGGCGTGCTGCATGCAGTCCGTGGTCCGTTAGTTGCTGACCGTAAGTCCTAAGTCAATTTTCTGACGTTCTTGTATTTCTCGAATCCATTAAGCACGATATACCTAGAAGGTAAATGATCATAATAAAAGCGTTCTATGGACAATCCTCAGATCGAATACAGTCTTATAACAAGTGTTTCCGGTCTCTACGTTTGGATATGAGTATATCGGCGATTAGCACACGGGTTCGAAACTAGATGTCTGAATCATCCGGCTCCAGACAATTTGTTCATTTCGGTATTCAGTATGCGTCCGTTGACTTGAAAGATAATCAATGAATGCATCACTTTTGTGGTTGACAGCAGATAGCAAAAACAGTAAAATTATCAGTCTTACAAGGTTTTGAGTTAATGGGAATCTAGTAGCGCTTCAAAAAGACCCCTTGGGGAACAACTAACGACCTCAGTATGACGGTCGTTCCAGCGCTTGGTCATCTTGTAAGAAAGGAATTACCTATCTGAGGAATGTCCGAGGACGGAGCCTTCAAAGCTTCTCGTTGACCGCTGTCAGCCACTAAAAGATAAAACCGCTCAATCAGTTCAACGCTAAATCAAGTTGTCTAGAGATTGATTCTCAGCAGGTTCTTTGAGTTTCAAGTGAACAGATCCCAAGAATTTCACAATGGTACTCGTAAGAAGTATGCTACGTGCCAGTGATGGGTTTCGTGATCGTACACTGGGCACACTTGATGCCATTATCTGTCTTCCATGCAGTATCCGCGACTTAATTGGCGTACTCACTCAACGGCCTTACGAAAACTTTGCAAAGCGTTTGAAACCCTCTTTTGTCTGTGCGGGAGATGGTCTGTTTTGTTATTCGAAGAGTGGCATATCTCTCTGCAACCTTTTCATGGTGATGTGTAAGGTATAAGGTAGACTACATCCATATCCCTTGTCCTTTCATCAGATCAATTTTCGTGCTGTCTGCTGTGTTTCCTGCACTGTGAACCACGAAAGCCTTGCCAGATTCACCACAGAATGACATGTATGTAAGGGTAAACTCTAGTCAGCTCACCCATGCTTAATCGCAACAAGATCAGTCTGTAGTGCATCGTGATAACTAGCATTCTAGACTCCTCCTTTGTCGGTGTGAACTATAACAGCTCTGGAGATATTGTTCCGAAGGTCGTTGATGTAAATGAGGAATTGTAAGGGATCGTAAAGAACCGCTGGGATCGGATCCGATTTCAACCCAAAAATTTATGTCATTAAGAAAGGATGCAATCCAGCGCAGAACTTCTCTTTAAATGCCATAAGTTTCAAGTTGTCTGAAAGAACCATATAGAACACGATCGAAAGCTCTGGTGAAATAGAAGATAGCATCACGAATGAGGTTACTGTTTCTGGCCCCTATGAAGCTATTCATGAAGAAAAGTATACTTACTGTACATTATCATCTAAGAAAGATGTCTTGCCTGACAGCAGTAAAAGACCATTCAATCAGAATAACATGTCTTAACACACACCCCATGCTAGGGATGCCGATTGGTCGGTAGCTAGCAGGAAAGTGCTGATCGGCCGTCTTTAAGATAGACATGATCACGTCTTCTATCCTTGCACTGGGGGGAATGCCTGTTCACACTGTTTGTTTAAACAACTTTTGAATGGGTTCTACCATACTAGCAGCTGCTAGAGCAGATCCCAACGCGTATCTTATCTGAGCCCGTTGTACTATCTAAGTTATGGTTGAATAAAGGGTCTTGATGGTACAATACAGAAAATTCAACATTAAGGAGTGGTTGCCGAAAGTTTTGCCTAGGTCAGCTATTGTGCCAATTTAATGGTACCGCATTGTCGACCACCAACCAGTACTCCGTTAATAACTTGGACAATCACTTGAATAGGGGGTCGGGAAAAGTCTCCCTGTCCCATAGTCACAGAAATGAAGCTGAATGCTTATTTTTTTCTATCAACACATGTATTTAGGCAAAATTTTGTTCACACAAAGCCTCAGTAGTATCTTTCAGTGTATGGGGTCGCTTATGTTCGCAGATCCCACGCTTATACCTATTTCGAACACTGTGAATAGCCTTCTGGTCCTCTGAAGTACTCGTAAATTTACGCCCTACGAATACAGAGTAACGGTCTCCAAAGGAGCACCATGTCTTATGCGGAAGATATGAACAGAAAATCGAAAGTACGTCGTTTTTGTGGCACTTGTGCACCTTTTGGATTATACCTTGAAGCGCACGGTGGTTCCGGTCCACAGAAATCACCTTCACGGACGAATAAATGGAGATATCTTTTCAGACCGTCAAGGTTAGCCCAATTGAAGTTTTGAACTTTTCCAACTAGTTGCAAATTAAACCAAAAGTAAGTGTTGAATGGTCATCGTGTCCAAGTGGTGATCTGATAACCACTCTGTCCACTAGATGAATTTTGATTATAACAGTTAGATGCAGACTTGTGCTAAGTCAGGGCTCCGACGCACAGAGTCCACGCCTTCCGGCATATCAACCTTGACAAAGCTATCGAGAACACGCCCTCAGAATGCAAATGGGACACTGGTGCCCAATTTATTTTGAGCGTAATGAAGTCCCTCATAGTAAGAAGGTTGTAAAAGCGATACAGTCTCAAGACCTCTTCTAGGTACACAAGGAAAGCATCACCATTTCATTTGTATTGGACTGAGCCCAATTTCGCCTCGAATTATTTTTGTCATGGTCATTGATCACAAGGACACTTTTAGTACTAATCATGCTGGTCGGGTGGGTGTTTCTCCTAATTATAAAGCTTGTAATTTAACTTACGTCCTGTTCTGTTCCAGTCACCGGCAGTTCAACGCACTATGGATCTCCTTAGCTCCGTCACCTAAAAGCATAACAGATTTTACTCCTTTCCTCTTGCGCTATTTCTCCATCTACGCGATTGGGAGGCCTGTGTTTGCGTTTATGCTTAAGGAGATGAGTGGCTCCACTCGAATGCCTTTAGGCCTCATCCTTCCAAGTTTACACAGAATACAGTGTATGCGATTAGAATCGCAACTGGTGTATCGTAAGCCACCTGTGGTGACCTATGCGCAAGCGTATTTTGGCTACAATCACTGTGACACTACAGTCCCCAGACGGGTGTCGCCAACCATATGAAGAGAGGGAAAAAGACCACACTGAGGTTGCGATTCGGTGGTCCGTGCGAATATATATATATATATATATATATATATATATATATATATATATATATATAATGCAATGCAATTTCAATTTCCAGTGGTGTGTGACCCGTAGATTTGTCGTTGGTCGTTTTATTTCCATGACAAACTCGTGTACTGGTCCTCTATACTTTTTCTGTTTCCTATTCCATTGCTGCAAGTCCTTATGAGAATTTGTGTTGAGAATGCTTTGCTTAAATTTGTGCGCTTTTTCTATCGTCTTAAATAATCGTTCTTTAAAAGTCTAACCAGGCTGGTGCCAAACCGATATCATAGCAATGTCAGTTTCCGTCTGTTTTTGATTTTCTTCGTTTTCTTGATGAATTGTTGGTTTGACTGTACATTTTACTTAGTAGACTGTTGTGACCGCAACAGACGCTTGGCATGCAAAGTCGTTTATTGCACGAACTCTCGTACACCTCATGTTAAACATCGGACACCAAACGCGTACACTCATCTGCACGGCTGACGTGCATTCACATACATTGGATGGCAGTACTTTGTCATTCGCCCTGGTAGCATTTCTCCCATAGGGTGTACACACTATTCCGACAGTCTCTTCTGGTCCATCGTCTTCCTGGCGCTGGGGCTTGCTCTTTTGTTTCTGGATGTTGCTTGTGAGTAGTATACTGCTCACAACAAAATTGCATGTTATACAACAAGACAAGCTTGTTTTTCATTTGTAAAAACGAGCGGACCGATTTCTTATATTTTGTTTCGTTTAATCGGTCGATGGTTAGGCCATTTGACATATTGAGTGCACTATCAGTAATTGTTATTTAACACACCCCATGTACGAAAGTTTCAAGCTTGTCCTAAGTTGTCAGTAGTCGTTTTGTGCAGTTTATTGTATCCGTCATAACGTTTTATTGAGCTAACTATTCGTTTTGTGTATTTTACTGATTCAGGCATCTGGCCGAACTACTCAGCCGCTACTCGAATGTTACATGATCACCAAGAACGATTGAGCATAAGGCGGTTGTCGTCAGAAACCAGTTACAAATTGTCTAGACGGTTCCAGCCGGCCGCTGACATGGAGCACAAAATGCACATGCGGCTTCGAGCGTGGTGTCGTGCTCGTGCGGCCTATGCCCGCAAGCTCTGTCTCACTAAATTCACCCACCTGAAACAGGCATCACCAAATCGTACACACGAAAACAGGCCATGTCTTAGTGCCATTTTCAAAAGCGTTGTTGTGCGATAGATTGGCCTGCCCGCTGCCGCATCTTCCAAGTGCTTTTCCTGTATGAGCGTTGTCTGTCGCTGTTTGGCTTGCTGTGATTCTCAGTCAACCAGCTTGGGTGATCTGAGCCGTCAAGTGATATCGAATGTGTCCCTGTTTACTGTCACTTGATGTTTTGTATATTGCCTAACAAGCTTGTCTGCCTATTCGATGGAATACCTTACTTGCTTCAGCCCCTTATTTGAGAATATATGAAAAATCCCGATGTCATTAGATTCCGGATTCAGCGTCGACTTTTTGTAACTTTGCTGTTTTTGTAAGAACTGTGTTATTTTGTATGTTATGACATCCTTTTGCGTATTCATTTACAGATGAGTTGTTTCATTTCGTGGTTTCCGTATGATAAAGACCAATGTGTTTACTACCTATTGAGTATCCACCTGCAATGACCGTGTCTCTCACTTGTCAGCTGTTCAATTCAACGGATGCCTCATTACAATGCTGTTTGACTGCGGTTCTATGCACGATTGGTAGAGAACATTCCTATTTTTGCATGGTGCTGAGATATCAGACTATTATGAGTCAAAGACGTGTGATTTGCTTTCGCGACTGGGTGACATTTGCGGTATTTAAAGTAACCTCTGCGTTTAGTAGATCATGTTTTCTACTAATATCTCTAGCGTCCGACAGCCTAGTCTGATGCATTTCGTTAAAGCATTTCAGTTTCAGCTGTTCATTTGAACGAATGTTAGTTAGCTAATGGTAATCAGAATATTTCATTACTTAGAGGGTTTGGTCCCGAAGTCAACCGTCCAGTCTTGTCTTGATTGCTGTCGACCTGTCTTGTTCACGTATATCAACTTAATCTTGATTAAGGAAACCAAGGCAGATGTTATGTAGCCGTTAAATTCCTCTGGGTACGTAGCAGGCTTTTGAAAAATCGTTAACAAGGCTTCAACAAACCTAAATGTTTCAACAGGTTGCGCGATGTGATCACACGGAACAACGAAGTTACTACGATTGTGTATCTGTTCTGTACCTAGTGTATAGCGATCGTTGAAGTCGAGCCTCCGTTGACTGGCGCACGGCTATTGTCTCATTGACTGGGACAGTCACTTTAGTAGATACTCCTTGGTCGTTTGTTTTCGACCGTCTGTCTGTCTTCCTAATGTGTTTGTCATTTCGGCTACAGTGAATCAGTAGATAAATTAGCTGATCGAGAGAACAGGATCTGGCAACGGCATGCTTCCAGTGCGTTCAATTAGACGCTACTGAGTAACAGTATAACTCCGATGCAAACTGTATTTGGAAATTTGTTTTAGTCTTTGTAAGGCAACAGAATACACGGTTTTCTCTTCAGTATTACAAGCTCGGCCTCTTCGAAAACGCAGTTGGCTGTGATGTGAGATGGACGTGTTGGAACAGCCATTTGAACGCAGTATATGTAGTAATCCTAATTCCTCCACTATAGATTCTCCCTTGCATAAATGGCCAGATTTGTAGAGCGGTGTTCACAATGGAAAAAGGCCAATCCAATCGATAAACCTCTAACCCAAAAATTCTCAATGAAGCTGAAGTTACAGACTTCACCGAATCAACTGAGGGTGTATAATTCAGGGTTTGATCTATGTCACTGAGAATCACACATTCGATCGCGGAATATGTATTTCTTATAGGCCCCTCAGCTGGCCCATTTCTTACGGAACAAAAACTGGTGGATGCAAGCATTTCATATTGACATCAATACCGAATTTACACAGGCTTGTCATACGACAAGCGTTACGTCGACGACACGTTGATATTCAGTCAATCCAACCAGCCAATAGATAACCTGGTGCAATGCATAAATAGTTGTCACTCTAATCTGAAGTTTACATGTGAATTTGGGGCTAACAACTGTCTGTCATTTCTAGACGTACTAATATGTCGCCGAGAAGTTGACTCGATAAGAAGAGCTGTCCATAGGAAAACCACATGGTCCGATCAGTACCTAATCTTCAACAGTTTCACACCGATCCAACATAGAAGAGCCTTAATAAGTACGCTGTTTACAGGCGCAAGACGAATCTGTACTCACAATAGTCTTGCGGAGGAACTGGGCTTTATCACTTCTGTCTTACAGTCTAATGGTTATCTCAAAAAGTTCATAGAAAGGTATAGCAGACAAAAAACGCCGTCCGAAGAAGTGCTCACTGTAGAGAAAAAGGGGGTTTCCCTAGAGTTGTCCTTCAATGGTGACCACGTCATGTGGCAAACAACATAACAGATGAGAAATTCGCTTAAACGAACATCTAGTGCGGCTGAACTCCGTGTACTCTCTGAGACTCAGAAGTTACCAGTGCCTTTAATCAATGGAGACCAGCCTATCGGTGCCAAATCGTATTGTGTTTACCGATTTACATGTAACTGAGATGACAGTTACATAGGCAGAACCGAAAGATGCCTGATTGCCAGAGTGAAGGAACACTTGCCCAAAAGGATGCAGAATTCCGTGTTACCGGAGATCGGCAATGTTGCTGTAGCGCGTAAACAGTCAGTCTCATCAGTCGCTACACACGTCTTGACCATTGGTCATGCTATCGATCCAGCCTGTGCATTCAGGATCCTGTTGCGTCACTCCAATTCAAGATTCCCGAAGTTTGCTGACGCCGTAGCAGTCAATCGCCCCAAGCCAGCTCTCTGTATTCAGAAAAAACTGTTTGTGAACTTGAACTTTCCCTGGACCTAGTTACTTAACCCGATTACTGATTATCAACCCCCTGAATTATTTGCTATGAAGAACCGACCCCTGTTATTATAAATTTGGTACTGATGAGTCAATACGAAATGCTTGCATCTGCCGGTTTCCGTGTTCGAACGTCTAAAGGGAACTAACTGTTCCAAAAATTCGAGTCATACTGTTCAGCTCACAAAGATACCGCCCAATGGTAATCAATCTGAATATGACGAAATTGATAATGTTTCGTCCGGTTTTCACCAAACCCGCATAAAATGTCGCAAATTTATCGAGACCAGCTTGCACGAACATAGAAATGGAAGCCGTTGCATTCGACCTAGGTGTTAGAGTGAAGCCTGTGTATTTGGACAGAACGCATACCGAAATAGAATTCGAGTTTATATTCTACGTGTTTTACAAATCTGAAGCTGGGAGATGACATGATCTATGTGCAACGAATGTCACGTTTTTCTTTCAATAACGATAGTTTAAACTGGTCGATAGAATAGCGTTAGAAAGACCGCTGCAAACAACAAGTGCAGACATTTGAAGAAGTTTGAACCCTTTATGAGCCTGAATAAACCAATGAGAAGACGTAAATCATGCGATGTCCTCCGGAGCAACACTTCGTACATTCTGATCACACATGGACATGTAACTAATTTTAAACATTAAGGTTCCATAGGGCGGAAATAATGGCTTAAGGGATTAGACAGACAGACACGGAAATGAAGATTAAACAAATGGGAAGGCTGACTACCAAGGCAGCCGCAGCATCAACACAAACTGTTTCTGAACACACAATGGGGGATTATAACGTCTGATAGCCAAAGCCTCCGCAAGCTGGAGGATACGTTTCCGGTGACTTCGAAAAATCACAGAGAATGCGTCACAACCATTGATTCTGTGTCTTGTTTGGATTAGGTGTTTCGCTATTGATGATGCCGGATGCCGTCCGTCTGCCT